>JAXGGS010006014.1:0-26826 GCA_035585475.1 Armandia brevis | reverse complement strand
TTGATAGAACATTTACGAGTCCCCCAAGGCGTGATGGTTCACTACTAACGATTCGCCGGTCTATTCTATCTATCTATATATACACGCACAGTGATTGATTAAGCCATAGCACTGATACGATGTATGCAGTGGAGATACGAAGCTATACGATGTATGTTTAGCTATCGAGAGTGGAATGATAAGCTTGGACCGAATGTTTGACTAATGCTCACGTGCAAGTCTGGTCAGAAAGCTCCACGACCCACCATATATCAGAATCATAACTGAGAACACGTAAGTTATGTGAAGTTTAGCTCATTCAAAAAGCCCCATTCACATTGTAGTTTACCCCTACACTTCCGTCTAATGTTACAACATAACACCTTCAGATAATGATGGTTGTTTGGGAGCATAATGTGTAATGCGCGTAGGTCTAACTTCAGCATGCACAGGTTTAACACATTGTTGGTTGACAGGAGTGCATACCCAGCCGCAATATATTAATAACACCCAGCCCATTGCGTTCTCCTCGCCAGCACACCGATAGCCTGATTATAGTACTTATAGTGTAAATAGTGAATACTTTCACATTTTCTCACAGGGTTATACCGGTGTCACTATTCCGCTACTATACAATGGCAGAACCTGGACAGAAGAGTGAATGGCCAGAACTTGTTGGAAAGGTAAGAAAACAGACATGTACATGTATACATGTAGTCAGGCTTTGCAAGACCTGGCCAGGAGTGCAAATACAACCTATATCCATTATATCACTAAGACACACGTATATCGAATAATCAGGTCATATAATCTCATATTCACCATAATGTTTTATTACCAATCCACGTATATGTATATGCCAAGCGTTACTGCAAATAAAACAAGTTGGAATTGAAGTTGTACATGTACATGTATACTTGTGTAGATCAATTTTACTTTTCGGAATATTAGATGACTGATTTATCGGAAGCCACATATATATAACCAATGCCCATATTGACTATGCTATATTTTGAATATGATATATGATTATGAATTGAATGTGGTATGCAGTGCAATGTAGCCATATCCGCGTGAATTTAATTTATGAATGATTTTACAGGACGCGGCTGAAGCAAAGGCCATCATAGAAGCTGAGCGCCCCGACCTTACGGTTTGATCCCGCTTTCGTATTCATAATAATTACATGTAATGATCGTCTCTTGATGAGATGCTATCACCCTCCATCGATACTTTGAAATGTGTCTCATGTTCCCATCATCAGGTAAAGGTGGGCTTTTATCGATCACCAGGGATGTGGACGAAGGATTACCGCGAGGAACGAGTCCGTGTGAGACACGACGATAATGACAAAGTAACGGAGAAACCTTGTTGCGGTTAACAATGCCCGAAATTCAAAAACTCTCAGTACATTCGATCGTTCACCACCTTTGTTTACATCTGAATATTATTTTTGACATCAACTTCCTTTTCACATATTAGAGGTAATATGTATCAGAATGCACATGCATTATCGTGTACTTTGTAAATAAATTACTGATTCATTGGTCAAACTAATATTGTTTGCTTAATCATTCATGGGTTTTGTTGTAATCTGTGAATGAATCCTGAAGCCACTTAATGTTCAGCATAGTATGTTACTTAGTGAAGTACTGGTGACTGGATACGCCTACACATAATGTACTACTCGCGTACTACTTATTGATGACGTACCAGTACGTATAATCTTACTTTATAGATGACAGCTTTCGAGTTATATGTCTAGTCTCCTACTGATGTTTATTAGCCATCAGTATGCTTTATATGATACGTATACCTATTGTACTACTAACAAAATTCATCGAGCAATTCATGTATATGTACATGGTGCCCTATTGCATCGTATACTACTAATTGATTCTCGTACACTACTGCTCTCTTTACATCATGAATCTCACCTTTCGATGTACACAAGAGCTACGTAGTTGGTCCCAATACGTCTCAATTATACTACTGTTCCAATAACAAAATGCATCTTACCTATAATTAATGTAAATATCCCAGCTTTCTGTTAATTGATTTATTGTCTGGTATTATTGATGTGTGTGCCACGTAAATACTAAGATTAAACTGGGGCAATATCATGAAATTATAATTTGCTGTACACAATGCAACATTACATTATCTTAACTCTTATCCAAGTATATAAGCTACAAAATGTCATCAATCGGTAGAAATGCCTCTACGCCAATTTGAATCAAATAGCGCTTTATGTCTCCTTCAAATCAATTAAAAACTAGCTTGTTGTAATCATGTGTCTTAAACTTGGGACACGAGTTAAATGAGCTGTTTAGATGTTGGGTCTATCCTAAAACTGAATAATTGTAACACTAAACAATTAGGCCAACCCGTCCTTTAAAGTAAACCACAGACAGGTGATTTAAATGTCGTGCATATCGTTTCAACGTCTTTGAAAGCTTTCCGACCTAGGATGCATATACATAACACTAGGAGATCACTAGCCCTGAACTTTCACTGCACGGAGTGCACATTTATTGTGAGGGTAATAGTTGCAGTTACAAAATTTGCCTTCTCTAACTCACCAGAGCACCGATCACGGTCATTACGCTCAACGAATCTAACTGTGATGTGACCGCAAAGATCGTAACTTCATGTAACTATCCAGGTACCAACATAACATACTATGTATATTACATTAACACCTTTATCATATACCAACATTATTCATGTATTCTATCGTGTACACATACCACCGTAAAACTTGAATATAGCCACGCACTAACCGGCTGATACCAGTGATACCCAATATAAGGCTAAATTAGAGAGGGGCGGGGAGCTACTAAATTAAGGAGGGTGTAAAATGTTAATCACACAGAGCGGCATCTTCTATGGATCCCCCGGCATCTGCGTGATTGACGGACAAGGGCCCTTGCATAAACTTGTTACAGACAGCAGTCACTTGCTGATAAGATTATTGCATAAAACCCATTGTCATATCGGTAACTGAGAATTCATTTCAGGTGACAAGCGGTGTTTCATCCTTCACCGTATCATTTATCCTATCTGTTAAACACAGTATAATATAATGTAGGCGCTAGCAGATTTATAACTGGCATGATTTAAGTTACGACAAACTATAACATTATTGCACATGTATTTAGGAGTCAACATTCATAACTCGTTGATAACGTTTTATATATTAGACAAGTGCTCGACGTGTTGGATGATATACAACTAATCGACTCTTTAGATGGCAGCCGGATCAATCGTGAAAGAAATGGATAAATCTGTTAAATCAGGTTTGTATAAATGCCGTTGAAGGCCCTAATTTTAATTCTTTGATATGAATACATTACACATTTGCGAAGCGCCGGTGTTTGATCTGTGGCAGAGACCGGCCGGTTTTAATTGCCAGTCAGTGAAGATGAAGTTGTTTCCTTGTAGAGCCAGATTTACACAGAGCGGTCACCGGAAGTGGTTACGGGTCCTGCTCGGCAGGTGATGCGGATGCGGAGCTGCACGAGGATGACGCCGGCTGCGGATGCGGGGAGAGCAGATGCTGCGCCAAGGTCTTCCCCACCGGCTACTGGCCTGAATTTAAGAAAACTATCAAACTTTCGCTGGGTTTGGTACGTTGTTTTGGTCATACAACACATGTTCAATATAACTCGGGTAGCGAAAGAGAAGCCGCGTTATATATATATGTCACCCACTATGCTCAATCTGCATGTCAATCTGTACAATACAGTTACATGTCTCTAAGTGATAATAAAACCATGTAATAATAACAATAAAGTAATACAAAAATTAAATCGGGGGACACAATAGGCCCGCGTTATATTGAATTCCGTCATATGTCGAATCGAGTATACTGTACAATCGTAACCTGTGATTTGTGGCTTGCTCTGACATAGCATAGTTTTCAATAATCTTCCAAATATATTTTCTTCCCATGCCACTTTCTTTGAAGGCCTTCATTCAAGTTTGCCAAATTGGTATACAGCCAATAGCAGTGATGTTTGCAGGAAGACTGGGAAAGTTAGAGCTGGACACTGTAGCACTAGCTAATACAGTACGTGGTTTTATATCACAATCATCAGATACCTTTAATTAGTGCAAACAATGTCGGTGAACAAAATACAAATATCAAACAACATATTTTTATCCTTAAATGTTGTCTTTATAGCTAATCAACATAATGGGAAACTCGATAATAAACGGGATGGCTACGGCTTGTGACACAATATTTTCTCAGGTCTGTTTCTCCATCGGCTATTGTATTTTCCTAGCTATATCCTAAACATTTTTCACCATGATTGATTTGAACACGTACTTGAACAATCAAGCTCGCTAGTTATAAAATTGTTTCATAAGATCGAAATTATTGCAGACTTATGGCAGTAAGAACAAGAAATTGATCGGAATTCAGTTACAGAGAGGTATACACAATGTGGATAATTGTCAATATAAGGATAATTGTAGAACCGTTAAGTTAAGTGTAAGTTCTTACGCATTCAAATCATTACTTGTACTTGTAACTCTTGTACTAATTTCATTTCTAGCATTATGGATTAACACATTAGCACTTTTTATTTGCTACGCGATACACCTTAACGTGGAGGGTTTGCTGAGATTGATGGGACAAGATCACGCGATCGCCAAGTATGCTCATAGAACGTGGATTCAAAATCAAATAGAATTTGATTTACATCTTCTATTGTTAAATCGAGAATCATAAAATTGTGCGTGTATTTATTTATAACAATTTACAGGATGACGGCGCGATATGTTCAACTGTTCATGCCTGGAATGTTCGTAAGTCAAACTAAACATTAAACCCTCGCTACACGGAGATTTATAAACGTTAGACAACCCTGAAAATCCTCTATAAAATCGAGACGTCGAGTATCGCTAAGAGTGACATTTGATATTATTATTATGATTATTATTATTAAGATGTTTAATCTGTGTTATAAACAACAAGAAATTAGGGTATATGGCTGTCCCGTGTTACATATTTACCAACATTCGCGTTATAGCAAGTTTCTACTTTACTGTTATCATGCTGAAATTAAGTTTTAAATATAAGTTGATATAAGCTATACATTGATTAATGAACCAAATCAACAACAATTCCGTGTAATACCCTTTCAGTTTTTGTTCATATATGTCACCCTGACAAAGTACGTTCAGTGCCAGGTAAGGACCTATATATAAATCTGTAATTTGTTTTGACGATTTGATTATCAGGTAAAAAAATAATAAGACATTAATTTATGTTCCGCAGAACTGGTGTAAATGCATAATTAGTACACTTAAAATGTATGTGTTTATATATAGAATATAGTTATACCGCATACTGTTATCGGTGCTGTGGGTCTGGGATGTCACGTTCTCTTCCAGTATTTGTTCATCTATCAATTTGAATGGGGAATTGAGTAAGTATATGTAACCGGGCTCGGCGCTTCCTGCTGTAATTAGTATAATTATCGACCTAAACTATATGATTTCTCGAGCCTCTCCGAAGTTTTTAACGCACTTATATTCTTCTCAGTGGTTCATCATTAGCGCAGGTCGCTGGATATTTTGTTGCCATGGTTTTAACAATTATCTACATACTGGCTTCAAAAATGTACAAACCTACGTGGGGAGGTGAGTGCTTGGCAGTCATAAATGGTCATAGCTAATATTCTATATACCCGTAGTCATGACAATGGAAATAAAGTGTCTTGAAATTGAAATTGTATATACATGTACATGTTTGGATATCCTTGTGATTTGATAAATGTTTAAAACATTGCATTTATTTCCAGGGTGGGACAGGAGGTTGTTTTTGAGATGGGGGGAATATTTCAAACTGGCGGTCTATGGTGTACTTATGCTATGCTTGGAGTGGTGGGCATTTGAGGTGACTATCATATTGGCAGGTTGGTCTAGTTGTACTTATAGTTCTTGGGCATAGACTGATATGGGCCAGGCATGCAGTCGTTGTGCCTATCTTGCTGTGGTTCCAATTGGGATAAAGCAACAAGTGAAAAATAAAAGAGTATTTATTGCCTGCTTTCAGGAGTACTTGGGACGACCGAGCTCGGTGCACAGACAGTTGTCTTCAATGTTTTCGCCATTCCGTGGGCGGTCAGTTTATTTTCTTAACTATAGACAGACATTTATCACCAGAACAATTGGGGGATGACATTTATCACTTTATGTTTAATGATATTTGTTCTCTGTTCAAGATTCCCAGCGGAATTTCCATAGCTGTATCGATCAGAATCGGGAATGAGCTCGGAGCAGGACGTCCCCGACATGCATGCACGGCGGCACGAGTAGCGTACACAATCACTGGTTATTATATAACTAATTACTCAATAGCCGATATCATGACAATCATACAAAATTATTTGGATTGAATGCATAAGTGGTTTATCAATTTAATAATTCACTGCGTTTGATCAGTATATGCCAAATTGCCTACCAACGAGGTCATAGATTCATATCCCAATTGACTAATATCAAGATCAACTGTTAAATCACTTTCTATGGTGTTTTGTTTTAGCTGCAACAAATACCATCATTGCCATCGTGCTCCTCTTTCTTCGAAATCAGCTTCCTTATATTTTCACCAATGTGCCGTAAGTATCCGTGCCAATGAAAAGGAAGTTTTAACAAAGGTTGGACCACGCTCGATATTGGTGTATAATCTGACTAACTTTCAGGGAAGTCATTGACCTCGCTAAGCAGATTGTTCCCTTGCTAGCCTACTACTCCCTGGCTGAAGCTATCGTGGTGAGTTATGCCTCTCCTACACACAGTGATTAACGAGCATTGCACCGAGCATGTCTGGCCCTGAGAGGTGTCATGTAATATTCTAATGTCAGTCTAGAGGGTGGCATGACCCAGCCTGATTGTCCAAAGCAAATATAATAATTCAAAACCTTCAAACTTGAACTATTTGGCTAACCCAAATTAACCACACAGCTGATCACGCATGGCCTTGATGCTGTCCTGTAAGTGTGCTGATACCATATCATTAACACGCCAGGTCAATTATTCATACGAATGCATGCTTTACTATAACTTAAATGTGATAATTGCACAGCGATTACTAAATTCGGTTAACTTTGCATGCCTGCCTTAATTTGTTCCAGGCATGCCAAGGCCTAGAAAGAACGATTTATGAATGTTACTGCTAACGGGCGTGCCAATACGTCTATACGAAGTTTAGCTAATCGTGAAATATCCCTAAGACTGTGTAAATTAATTCCTCTACCTTTTGCAGACTGCATGTATGTAATTGTTTCTTTGATTTCCTGCCAGTCCGTAGCTCGAGGAATATTCCGCGGCTGTGGGAAGCAAGGATTAGCAACTGTGATCATATTCGGTGGTTACTACCTCGCCGCTCTGCCACTGGGGATCTGTCTCATGTTCTTAACCGACCTCAGAACAATTGGTGATTCTCATTTCACATGAGCAATAAATACACGAGATTAAATATGGCTAAGTTATATTATCCTTCCACTTTCTTTTCACTATATGTAGACCCTTCCTACAGTACATTCATTATTGGTACCTTTATTAACCATGGCTAAGTGAATAAGTTTTGAATGGCTCCTAAAATTTGAAGAACCCATATTTTGCCAAAAATATCATACATCTATCAATTTCCAGGAGTATGGATTGGTCTGGCTGTCGGCTTGACTTTGGACGCCATTGTCTATTTTGTGTACACAAACTTCTTCGCGAACTGGGAAGAGCTTGCTATCGAGGTAGGCATTTGTTATAAATTGAGGCTCGCGAGCAGAACGCTTGCGGGGGGGGGGGGGGGTATTAATATGAATCTCTACATCATGGCTGTACATCTAGGCCCAGGAAAGAGCAGAGGTGAGGAAAAGATTAACATCTGGTTCAGATCCTGTTCAACGGCCGGATGAAAACACGTCATCAGAAATCCCAGAACCCGATGAGAATTCTGGTAAATAACTTTTTAAATTTCATTTCTACAGTGTCATTGTATGGATACTATCTTACCTCTCTTTTGATCACTGTTGGAAGATTATTTGTTTATATTTTCAGCACTGCTGACGGGTTCAAATCGATCGAGTCGTTCAGTTATCTCATTCTTGCACAGACAGATATCACGTGCAAGCGATCACGTCGTGATGAAGGATGACGTCCCAGTGATAGAAAGTGGAGAGGAGGAAGTTACGACCGCTTTAATACTAAAGAGAATCTCCATATCCGCATTAATGGTGGGAGTTTTGGGTTTTGGAATTGTGTGTCGTTTATTCATTGTAATCCCCGATGACGTTGCGACAGACCTCGGTAACGTCACCCACGTTGCTGACGTAATTACGTCGACCACGTTTACACCAGTAACATAGCAATACATCCAGAAATTCCTCGTCATGAATTTCCCTATGTTCAGTAGGTCAGCAATTTGTAACATATGTGAATATACATCGGTATCTGAAGAAAGTGACATATTAACAAGACAAGAGTTATACCAGCATCGTACATTATTCATGAATGATATATAACTCTAATGCCTGCGGTATATTATAAATATTTGTGTGTGTATATTTATATATATATACTAGGATAATTCTTGCCATATTGAGAAAAGTCTGCTCGAGTTGTAACGTAGATGTACCGAATCAGGTTATCTGAAAAAGATCTTCCTATTTTTACACTTGTATTACATATTCCGATCCATTCGCTTGTTTTTCAATAAACAGTTATCGTGGTAGACTGAAAATAGCGACAATTATTTATTTTGGCGAGCTCTAGTTAGGGAGTTTTGTCTTATATCGATTCCAGTGTTCATAGTGGATATATAGAGATTGTCATTTACACGTATACATTGGTCTCACTTTATTAAATCGATACACGTGGGTTCATTTATAAATTTCATGTACCCGGCGCAAAAATTCCCGCCTATCAATTTCATTTCGGCAGTAATCGACAAAGATTGCCTTATGCGCTAGAATCTGTTTTCACCACATCCAAGACGTGGATTTACAGGTTTGCGGAGACAAAAAGTTAAATGTCAGCAGCGATGAATTGGTCCTGGAGGTATAATTCTCGCTATCTGATTGCGAATACAGTTTTATTTAATACAAATAACGCTCAAGTATACAGCGTATGATCGGATTTATTCTCCGATATGGTCATCTATGATGGGGGGAATTCCTCCCTTGTTCTGATTCCCCGTCTCCAAACAATTTCAGGCCAATTTATGGTCTTACAACCAGTTACTAGGAAATGTGGCCGTGTTTTGTAGTAGATCCTGGTGAATGGATGACTTGTAACAGGATATGTTTTCAATAAACGTGGGCGTTTTATCGCAGAAATAACAACGATTGCACGTTTGATACATTCATTGTCCCATATAACGTGTTTATCAGGTCAATCTTGCTGTATCTTATTTAAAGATTATAGCAGAACAAAGCTAACCATGCGTTTGAAAAAAATATCTTTTAGCATGTCTACCACTTCTTTTCTCGTCTGACCCTATGTAACCAATTTATTGTTATTTTTTTTCTGCATCCATACCAAAAATCACAAACTGTTGGACGATATGATTTGGAACAAACTTCATTGTTCTAGAAGAAATTTACGATAGTACAATTTTTTTCTAATTTTCCAGACTTAGGACTAGCTATCTAAGCCGCCAATCGAATATTTCGAGCAATGCTCCCCCAACGTCTGATGTAACACTCGCCTATTGAGATCAGTACGCCGTATTTGAGGGGAAAAACGCCAGCTGATTTGCATGCGATTTCCAGGGTATGTCTGGATCGCTGCAAGCGGAGCGGCTCTCTGGCGTTATATATAAAGCAACGGTACTAAATCTATATGCAGACGTCTGTAGACCGCTTAAGTACAGGCGCAACTCGACAGTCTACCTATTTATGCTTTATTAGATTTCCGTAACTACCTTTTTAACCTTAACTCGTTCATTTGATTCCAACCTCCAACAGAGTGAGACTCGTCTGGTCTGACTTCACGTGGTTCAGAACTCTCAGGAGTGCAGCATTCTAACGACAGCCATGGATATAAGCTGGATATGTAGCAGACTTTTGTCACCTTTTCTTGTGTTCTTCATCTCGCTCTTGGGTATTCATCAAGCGTTATCACGTGAAATCAGCTCGGCATTAGCATCATCTCGACACACACGCTCGCCCGACAGTAGAAGAGCCGCAAGTATTCGTAAGTTTATTTCTTAATAACAAGATAATCACGCGACAAACCTTTCCTCGGTTCCCATTACAGACGCGCTATCAGACATAGTTTACTTACTAGTCTAAATGAAGAATTGTAAATTCGCGCAATGTATATTAATTTGCTGCTGGGAAGAGAAAGGAGCGTTTTCCCTCATTCTCACGCGCGGGCCAAGTTAGAACAGATCGCTATTAAAGGTCGACGACCGCGGGTTGTACATGACCTTCATTTGTCTAAAATATCATTTGTTTTCATAGTTAGAAAAGCGACCAAAAATACTGAAAAGTGAATATTTGTATAGAATGACGGATGCTTTATCGGCGTTGTTACTATAACTTTTTTCTTTTCTGAGGTCCGAAGTATTGAATTCGCGCGCCTTCGATTTCCGAGTTTAAGAATTCCAGGCGTCACGCCTTCATTTCTCGATTAATCATGTATTCGACCAAAGCCATCTAACCAAATCAAAACAGTTTAATTATCATGATTCCGTTTATTAGAGAACATTTTAGGCCCCATGAAACCTATGAGCCCGTTTCGGGTCAGCGGAAGGCATTTAGACGGTAAACTTAAATTACCGCGGCTATTAGTCGAGCTCCAAGCTGTAATGTTGAAGGATATAACCCCCATTAAGTCAACACATTTTACATGATAGGGTTGGCAGTGATAAATGTCTCGTCCTATTCAGATATTAATTCAAAAGAATGGATCGCGAATTTGGAAAAACTGAACGCATTTGTTACATAAATGTTGCAATAGGCAAGAAAATAGCACCGGTAGTCCGTCTCATGTCCGTATCCTGAACTAAAAACAGTTATGGACAGGCAACGATTTCCTGGGCCTTATTATATTTCCATTTGCCATCTAAATCACAGGCTGGATTGTAATTACCGGTATGGCATTTTGGCATGCAGTAAAAAGTAACTAATTCCACAAACTAATTGAAGGGCGGCCAACTATGATAGGTCTATGTAACTAAGCGTGTTAAAGCATCTGACGTTACACTAGTTAGTGATTATACATGTAGGTATAAACCATAATTTTAAACTCTGTCAATATAAATACAGCTAGTGATTTCTAGGCCGACGCCATTCGCCGATTTATACGCAAAATCACAGGGCAGAAGGCATCCCACCAGAGAACCACATACATTGTACCTGTATCCCTCTATCAATGCCCTATCTCTGTTTTCTTTTTTAGAAATTAAAAACCAAGGAAGCAGCGATTTATGCGTGGAAGGGGGTGCTCATTGTTGTCGGGAGCAGATCACAATCACCAATTTGACGGATATACTCCCTTTTTTTAGAACAAATCAGACAATTTTCCATTTCTGTTCAAGACCGTGCACGGAGGCATTAATAGGATTTGGAAGTAAGCAAACCTTATTGTTCTTTTACATTATCGACAATCGATTAATTTTAATATAAGCGTAACATATATGTTTACTTGATTGTGTGTGCATATTACATAAATCCCGGCAGAGATCTATAAATTTTACCATCAAAAAAGTAGGTCATAAGTTTTAGTATCACATTCGGATTGAGATACTTGCCCTAACAACTAGTCAGTATGATAGAAGGAAATTATGATGATCAGTATTTCTTGCAAAGTAAAATAACGTTCGTGTTTTTTTTCTAGGAAGCGGAGACAGTGGCGAAGCAGTCTTTAAAAAGTTACGCAGTAAATACTACAACCAACATTCTATTCTGGCGAGCCAACTTTACGCCGGGGAGAACCAGAAATACGAGAACTTCAAACCAAATTGCGGGGCGAGTCAGTTTCACATGGTGGAAGTGGAAGAACTTATAGAGGGTGAATGGACTAAAAAACAAGAACCTCTCGATGCGGCAGCTTGTGCGTGTATGTGATGTCTGGACTGTGACAGTGAGCGACAAAATTAATAGAACCTAGTAGTAAATGTCTCGCTGCACTACTCACAAATAAATGATCTGTTACTTTGTGACTGGCTGGCGGTGAAACGATTTTAACAATTGGACTTTGTCTGTCATATAAATCGTGGAAGAGAAATGTTTGAATGAAAGTTTAATTTTGTGTGAATGAGTCGGGCGAAATATTTCTGTCAGTGATATTTCTCTTTACTGTAGAGGAGACGACAATTTGAGATAATGATTCCGTGCTAATAGCACTTTTGAAGATCATTGAATGTATGCATGGAAATATTTGTGAACACTAAAAGTCGAAAAATCGAGAAAAAAGTCAAGAAATAAAACTGAAAAAACCCAACATTGTTCGTTCTGTACCTATATTTTCTACATAAATTTAAAGATATAAGGACGTGAAAAGAGTGTGATATGATATTAAATATTTTGACGACGTATTACCAAAGTTATAAATAATTTTTCCTTATAGAACTTAATGATAATTACTTCCCGAACTGCCCCGCCCCCTTACTCGATGCTTACTCGAGTTTGATTGGTCAGGAATGACGTTGCTCGGATCTACCAAACAGTTTACATTTCCGGCAAGATGGCTGCCTGCTAGTTGTAAACATTTCAGACGTCGCAGATTCCATGCTCGATCTCTGTTCCTATCGACAATTGAAAGTTTCCTAAAGGTACAATTTCAGTTTACTTATGCATGATGAGTGGACGATGATCAAAAGAATCATGATGGTCCACTGTCAATGAAAGACATGCCACATATTCGCTCATCGTTTCTCATTATCGCCCATACTAACTGTAAACAAGTAAACGAATACATGCAAGTCACACAGATATTCTGGCAGTTAGCATTGCAACCTAACATTATTCTTTGCAGGATTTCACGTATATTGGTAGATTATATATTGGATTAGAAAGATGTCTTCCAACTTGTCAAATCTTAAGAGAGGAAGGAAGGCCCCGCTGCCAATCGCAAGGTATAAATCATCCATTCGAGTGTTGTTGGCTTAAGGTGTAAAATCTATATTCTTCTCACGCTTCTCAAATTACACATGACGAATACTATTTTTGTATATCGTTATCATAGGCTATTGTTTTGTAATTCACAGTAGCCAACCTCAAAGAGCTGTACCATTCAGAAACCCAGATTACACAAGTAGGATCATTAAGATTCGTCACTTCAATTAAATCTTCCTCAGTTCTATCCAGTTTAGATATGAAACCACTGTAATGATTAATGAACACACTCTTGTTCGATCACAGACGACGAGTCAAAGTTACTTGAGGAGATAGCGCACAATGCCGCATTGGCTAGAATACAGCAGGGTGACTCATCTCCCAGCGGGGCTCTGTCCTCAAGTCCCCGGGGGTCGTCCCTCGATCCTACCCGAGGTGGACTGCCCAGCCATAACCACCAAGGTTCCTCCAGAATTGCAAATTTGAACGCAACGCCAAAAGGAGGAGGTTAGTAGCTGTCCTTGATATCTATTATCAGCGTAGGATAAAATCTCATTATATTATCGTATACACATATACATGTACTTATGTATGTATATATCTGTACGATGTACGTGTAAAATATTAGGCCCATCTGCGTCAAATTTCTTGGTAAAGTTAATTGATTGAATATAGATGTACTTGTACTGTTTTTAACTACTAAACTATAATTCCAGCACCCACAGATAACGATTTAATGGCGTCAATGATGTCCAGACTCTCACAACTGGAATTGCGACTTCAATATTCTACTAAAGAAATAATTGAAAAGGTATGTTGTATATTAGGATGTCTAGAATACGGATCATTTTAAGATAATTTCGATTTAAAGATTGCGTTCACTAGATAAACCAACATGTGCGATTCAGAAATATTGCCTAGAGACAATGGTATCTATAACTTAATATTCCAGGATAAGAAAGTAAAAATACTGGAAGAAAAAGTGAAAATATTAAATAAAGCAAGAGGTAACATTTTACTTGTATATGTTCTCATCTTGACCTAGCTCTAGGAAAAATATTAATGTACTATGCGATTTTCACGATTGTCTATCGGCCATCACTGACATTTTTTCCATTTTTACTTATTAGATTCAGACAATCCTAGTAAAGTGAACGAATTGGAGAGAAAATGTTTACTCCTTCAGCAGCAAGTTAATGAAATGGAGGTGAGTTGAACCATATGCACTAGTATGCTCAAGTCTGATAATATTATGGTATGAGTATGCCATACACATTGTTGAGCATTCAAGACTCAGGTTTGTTAAACACTTTGGTTATTACAACTACGCAGACTGACGGTTATTACAAACTACTTTTTACTTTTTCAGGAATTTTTGGAAGATTATGGAATGATCTGGGTCGGCGGAACCACTGATCCTGATTCTGATGTTTATTATGACGACATTTCATCTAGTGATAGTCCAACAGGACGACAATCAACGATTCCAGACGGTTTATGGCAACCAGGTATGTACTGTAGAGGTCCATGTACATCGAAACACGAATACAACTTATGACATGGGTCGTAGTACTCGGCTGGTTGCGAAGGTAAGCTGCGATTGCTTGAATTGTAGTTGTATTTTCATATCCTTTCTGCAGGGGCATCTGTTACCGGCAGCACAAATTTCAAGGTTGATTTTAACGCGGTGCTCGAAAGTATTCGTGAACTGAACGCTCTCGCTGGGGAAGACGTGGCCAAAATTCAACATACTGTGGACGGGGCTCGGTTAAAGGTGATATCTTTATATCCAATATTATCGCGCATATTTACACAAAACTGAAGGTGATTACTCAAAACATTCGATCATTTCTTCACTATTGATTCAACATATATATATTTTTAATTTAGCGTCCTGATCCTGTTCAGCTGACTTTATATGCCAATGGTATATTAATGTTCAGAGGTCCATTCCGACCTTACACAGATCTGGAAACACAAAACTGTATGCTTGACCTAATGGACGGGTACTTTCCATCAGAACTACAGAAAAAATACCCGGATGGCGTCCCATTCAATGTAAGTCTTAATTGTACATCTGAATTTATATGTGTAAATTAGGGCAACTATGCGCTGGATCATTAAGTGTACATGTCCTTACTAAAGATTAACACATTCTCTCTGATTTAGCCCACCCTCATATGAAAGCTGCTACCATTGTTTACGGATATCTAAATTGATCTTTCCGAAACGTGTACATTATCATTTAAAATACTCTGTACAAAATGAAGCCGTGTCACTACTTTATTATAATCGACTTATGTACATTTTTTAAATCCTGAAAACTCATTATTATGCGGCTTTAATTTGAGGGAATACAGTAAATGAGTTGTCGGGTAAGGTGGATATGGTCTGTAAAAACTAGCAGATTCAATACGTTACTTATATTCTCTCAGGTCACTGATAAAAGAACGGTGCAATTTAAAGACCGCATGGCGGAAGTATTTCAAGGCGCCGGCCAGGTCCTGGGTGGTGATAAGAAACCATCTAGACTCGTTCCGTCCAACTTGGAAAAAGGCTCAAATACCGATCCAGATCCTGACAGATATGAGGATGTCGATAACATACCAGGTAACAACATACAAGCAGTATGCTAAGCAAGTCATAAGTAGTACGACAGGCACACTCGTATCTGCTATATGTGTATAGTGCATATATATCACATCCTTTCATTTTGTTACAGGGCCTAAGCTTACAATGGAACAATTTTTGAATAAGATTCCGAAATCAGTAGTCAAGGCTGGAAAAATTGTGAATGTCAGGGACGGCCTTGGAGAAACATTACAGGTAATGATAATCAAAATTATACAGGGATATTCACAGAGAAAAATCTACGGTAGTCGATAAAATCTATGATATGACATGTATACATTGTGTTTGGTGGTTTACAGGGAGGAGGAAAGTCACACGTAACTGTCGTGGAAACACCCGCGGTAGAGGAACTTAGAAATAGGTATGGCCGGAAATATCAGCTCAGTATTGTCACAAACAAATCGAATTTAAATTGAATTTGAATTCTCATGTATGTTCTCGTTTTCGCTTTCAGACTGGAAGCGAGTGAGGCTGAGAGAACTCCTAGTGCTAGAAATTTAACGACTCTGAGAATCAAATCGGAAAAGGGAGACCATACTTACATCTTAAAAATGAAATTCAATGACACAATAGGTGATGTGAAGCGGTACATAGATAAACAGAGGTAAGTAGTGAAAAGTTGATACCGTTGTTTTACGCTTTTACAGTTTAATCACCTGACAATAGTCATAAGTCCATGTGCTACGCACATAGTATTGGAACTACTCATCAATTTCCTCACTGATGTACTTATAAAACAATGCGATACTTTATTCATCTCCAATAAACTACCAGTAGTTAAATAGTAAAGAAGATGATCGAGATGACGCGTTTAGTTTGGGGCAAATCTTAGAATAAATATATATATTGAAATGTATTCCTATGGGCTATCTTTGCCCTGCGTTATAGAGAACAAAAGATAAACCAAATCGGGGGCTACGGTATTTGTTAGGCTTTTTGAAACTTATTATCATTATAGCTTAGACAGACCTGTGTAATGTCGAACATCTGCTACACGTAGAGTCATATACATAAAGCCCATGGTAAAATGTTTTTTTGCATCGTGTTGCAGGGCTAGGGGCGCTCCTTCCTATGTGATAGCCTCGGCCTTCCCCGTGCAGACGTACACGGACATGAGCGCCACCCTTCACTCGTGCGGTCTCACACCCAACGCTGCTCTACATCTCAAGGTTAACAAATAATCAAACACATATGATCTCTTCATGTTCAATAATCTGATATCTACTCTAGAAAATATATCGTTGAATCCTTATCTGGAACAATGATCGTTACACTGATATTACGTAATGATTGAATAATACAAGTTTATACCGATATATAAGAAAACAATGGCATGCATAAAATGCGTTTCCCCTGAAATTGTATGAAAAGTCGTTCGATATATTGTTCTAAAACCCATCTGTAGCTGTGTGATATTTCAATTCGCTGCTTTATGGAATCGATAACCCCCTAATGGGTTAATTAGTCTCTTGAGTTTCATTGCATTCAGCATGTACCCGGTATTCATATAATATGAGCTTCTGCATTTAACATTCATTCAATCTACATGTAATTCAGCATAACTGGGAGCCTACATATCAAATATCAAATATTTAGTCGGCAACACAAGCTGTTATCGGACCTTTTGTTTGGTGTGTACTTGGTAAATCCGATCAAGGAAATAAGTTAATACGATTTTAATTGATTACAAGTCTAGCTGAAAGCTGTATTATTCATTTGGTTATGTAATTCAGTTTACGGTAAAGGTTGCGAATGGGGAAGCTTGAGCTAATCATGGTGATGGGGATGGGCGGCACTGCCTCGAAGGCGAGCGCCAGATCCCAGTAGGTCAAATGTGTGATCATGTGTACAAAGCGCGAAAAGCGAAATCAGTTTTGACGAGTTTGCTGATGTTTGATGTACATATTCTTTTAAAGTTCGTTTGAGGGTATATCAAAATAATTGCTGGTGTGAATTTGAAGTAATGTTACCCTAGTCTGTAGTACTCCCTACATAAGTACACATTGTGCGTATGCGAATAGGCTATGTTGAATGGTTGCATCTAATTATACGATTCCATTTTAACATATGATATTAAATACTTACCTGCACATTGATAATGAATAAAGGTGAAATGATTTATATTTCCTTGTTTTGGTTTGTTTGACTGATGAATGTACTGCATAGTTAATGTGTGTATCATATATCAGAAGTATTTACTCTCGCTAGTGCGGAGTGTACGCATCCACCAGAATGTGGCGCCAACGTACTGCCGTACTGCTTAATTGCTTGACGGCAGGAATTACCGGTTTCGGCCTGCTAATGCAGGCCTCGTCAGGTCTGAGCCGCTCCAGTCTGTAATTACCCGACTATAAATTTAATCAGGGTAAATACTGAATTCCACTTGTACTCTAATTAGTCAAGTGGAATTGAGAGATATCAATTTATCTCTGAGCTCCTAATGGAGCTGTGGTTTAAAGGGACCAATGTATCTTGGTATAGCGACTGGAGTGTTATAAATTTAACACTCCATGCCCGAGATACTCATCCCTTACCTTCAGATAGAGTGTGCACCCGGTTATTGCTTTTGACAATTAAATGTGTATTTCAAAAAATATTAACGTGGCTGGGGTGCAGTGCTCTTGTTGAAGGAGGGATGAGCATCCTCCCAGTTGAGTCCCCAGGGATAGGAGGACCTCAACCTGTCCTGCCATTTGCGATCCAGTGCCTGACGGTGGGGCCTGTGAGAGTTGTCTGGAGTTGTGCGACAAAATTCCAGAATATTTACTAAAATGTCGCTGGCTCCATTGTGGTTGTTCCTTGTACTGAAGTGTACCGGGACTGGCTTTGTGCGATAGCCAGCTGAGATATCAGTAATGTGACCTCTCAAGTGTTTGAATATGGTGTGTTTGGTTTGGCCCACACACAACGAGTGCATTCCAGTGCATATATTAAGTTATTGCACTGGCGTGTGGTGTTCTCGCGGGTACGGTGGACGTCTTTAGTGCGAGGGCTTTTAATTTCCCCTATTTTTCCAGCATCTTGCAGTATTTGCAGAAGCTGGTGTGGTACTTTGTGGAGTGGAACTTATAAGTACCCTTTTTAGGGTCCTTGATAAGTCTGAGAAGTTTTTTCTCAGGGGGAGGGGGGAGGCATTGGGCTTTGACAAGATGTTCGCTCAGGTTCTTAAACCAGTTTTTAGTATTTACTGCAGACAAAAAGCTGGAATTTGACATATAGGAGATATGTTTTACGATTCATTAATATTAACTGTAAGTACATGTAGTGTTTCAAATTGATATTTTATTACGAATGCCATGAATTGTGTGAGCCCTGTGTTCAAATGAATAGCAATGATTATGATGCACTAGTAGGGTGGCTGTTTAAAGATTAACTTTACAAAATAATCCTTGATGAGTCAATAAGCTATCCAAGTCACTTTAATTTGAGGAAAATCAGCTCCTTTTAATAAATCAGCAAAGTTTGCATCATATTAAGCAGATAGTGTGAATGTAATATACGCTCGGATTTTTCCAATTGCCTTTTATCCTATGTTACACGACTGACAAATCATTTGCTCAAATTCATCTGTTTGTACAGTATCCATACTCGTGTCTATTATTTACAAAACCTGATTATAATATGATACATTTTATATATTGATACAATGAATACGAAATGATACATTATACACATGTGATAAATGGTGTATTTCATTATCATGGTTAAAGAAAAAACACATTGAACCCAAGCAATGTAAATCTAAGTCACATTAAAATATCAGCGTACTCGCGAGATACAAATTGAATATTCTGGCGTGGTAATAAATTTCTTATTCTAACACATTACATCCAGACATCTCACGGAGTCAGTAGTAGATTAACATTGATTCTACAGAGTTCAATGTGAATAATACACTTATAAAATCAGTACATGTAGCCCAGCTAGCATGATAAACTCTTTCAGTATTGTTTGTTAAGTCCTGGGCAACGTTCTACAGTGCTTATAAGCTATGAGATCCATCATTGGAACGCTTTTCCACACTTCTAAAATGACACTGATTCCAACAGCAGGAGTAGTGTAGTATGGGAGGGGTTTGCTTCCCATACTACTTAGAGAGGAAGAGTAGCGAAGATTCACGCTGGCAGCAGCCATTCATCTTTGGAATTAATACAGTACACTAACCATCAACCAGTCATATTTCATCATCAGTAGTATATATCTCATACTCAAGCAGTATAACACATCACAAAGCGACTACATTCTCAGTTACCATTGAAACCATTTAACTACACCAGAAAAGCATCGTCGCTTTCAGGTGACACACACCAAACACTTTGACACAACTTGTTAGAAGTGACCGTGAACATGTAAATATTTGCTTAAACCACGCATGTGAAAGTTTCAGTCTCCAGGCTAATACACGGACAGTAAGACGACGTCAACGCGCTACGACTGCTGTTCAGCGAGCAGTTTGAAAACTGTTTTTATTTATACTGGTTAAGGCATCACTCGATCAGCAAGTCAGTAGTATGATTGGCACTGTATAAGTAGTGTACTACTGCTAACGTTTTTGTACGGTTGGACTGTTGACCATGTATGAGTTTGTGAGAGGATGGAAGAGCACTAGAGTCGAGATTAGAATGGCGAGCAGAAACAGCCAGAAGAACAGACGATCGAATATCTCGGCCATTCTCCGCCAATCCTTGCCGTAGTCCTCCGGCTTCTCCTTGTCCTCCTCCCGCTCACGCGGCGTCTTGCTGAACGAGTAGTTGTTCTCGAAGGCGTTGGGGTGCGGAGCGGGGGTCTCGTTGCCCCCGCCTCCCCCGGCTCCGGCGCCGTTCACCCCCACCCCCGGGGGAGCCCCGCCCGTGCCCGCCCCTCGGTGGTGCAGCTCGATGATAGCAGTCCGTTCGTCGCCCTCGGCGTCGACCACCACGCTGGAGCGTCGGAAGAAGTTGGTGGAGTTGGAGCGGGGCTGGCGTCGCCGGGAGCGGGCGCTCGCCTCCGAGGCACTGCCGCACATTCCCATCATACGGGCTAGGTATATGAAGACCAGTTTCTTGGCCCAGCCGGGCACCGGTCGGTCGGTGATGTGGTGCAGGTTCAGCACGAACACCGTCAGCACCATGGACAGCGTGGTGATAGCCATGGTGCATGTCAGATAAATACCTGAAAATAAACAAAGTATTTACAACTAAATCACGAGATACATATGTTGCGCAGTAATTCTAATTTAGCAATTTAAATTGCGTGATTTTATAGCATTACTATTAAAACATTCAGTATTCATAGCAAGTAAGAGATACTTTAGTGTATGTCGGAATTTATTTTGTAATCTAGCTTACCTAATAGCGGTATATGATCTGATGTTTTGGGAATATTGCCAGCCACATTCAGCAGAAATATCCTGAAGCTAAGCAGTACTACCACGCCGATTTGTACTTTCTGTCCGGGTGTACAGAAAAAGATGGACAGCAGCAGCACTGACGTCATGATGCTCGGCAAAATGACGTTCATGATGTAAAACGTGTGACGTCGTCGTAGGTAAATGTTGAATGCGACGTTAGCGAATCGTTCGTTCGGGCAGCACTCGTAGAAGAATTCATTTCGCTTCACCTCCGTCGCATAGATCTCCCATTCCCCGTTCTTTTTGTACGAATCGAGATTGACGGTTGCTGAGGAATTTGTGAGGTTCATCTTAGAAGTGTGGTACGACCAGGCCCCAAAGGTTAACTCGCAGATTTGCTCGTCAAATGGGTAATACGTAATATCTATCTCACACATTGTTTTGAAAACACCTGGGAATTGAAAAAATAAAACACGTTCAAAAACAGAATCACAGAAAAAAATAAAACCATCCCAACATCAGACTCAGTTTGCTCAGAACCGAGCGATCGGAAAGGCGAGCAGTAGTATTCGCTATAAAACAGAGTAGTTTATAGTATGGTATTTATATAGTTAATCTTGTCTGTGCACGTGCGTATCGGGTTCCTTACCACCAGGTTCCCAATGAATTACACCATTGTTGACGATCACTGCGCGGAACTGGTTATAGTCTTCATAAATCTTTTCGGCTCTGGAAGACAAATTAAATGGATTAGATCTGAGGTTCTGAATGTGAAATGGAGACTATTCGCATGGGAACTGAAATTTGGGAAACGCATTTAATGACATTGAAATTAATAATTCTCTGAAGTTCATGCAAATTATATATAATGGGATTTTCCTATTAGCCCGTAGTTGTGGGTTCATGGGTGCTTGTCTTAGCCTTCCCATGACCTTGTCTCCTCGTCCCTACCATAATTGCCTAATTTGCAAAAATCGGTGCCACATCAACCATGATGTTCATTTAATTCCGACAATGAATGTAATTTGACCCGAGGACGATTAGGATAATGTAAAAAAAACCTTTGGGCGTGAACTTGACCTTGCATGAACTGTGAAGGACAATATGAAGGTTCACCACAGTTTTAGGGCTTTGTCAGTGATGAACACAGGCCGGCCATACACAACGTGCTCGGAACGACGTTTGAGTCGACTAAGAATATTTCGATGGACATGCAATTGGAATTCGGAATATCCTCACCACAATCATTGTGTATTACCACCATGTGATTGCTCTGGGATTCTGACATTAAGTTAATGTGAATTACATGTAAATGAATATCAAAGTGACATCCTTACCCGTTTATAACGGCGAACTCTGGCCTCCACAGGCCCTTGGCCTCTATTATTATCTCGGTCATGTTATTGTGTTCCTCCGGGACCCAGGTCAGTCTCTCATCTGTCCACTCCTACATAAAACATCAAAGTTTATAAATATTTATACAATGAGATGGGTGAGGACAGCTTGTGAATACACGAACATTATCACTAAGTCAGTGGGTAGGCTCAAAGGATAATTTGATAGAAGTTTATGTATTGAAATCGCCCCTTGACAGTTTGAACTCTTAAACTCTAGCCAAAGGCTTCTATGGCTCTCGTAGATTGGAAAATTGCCGTTGGGATTTCTCACAGGAATGTCTCAGTTGTTTGATCGAATGATTCCACGGCAAACAGTTACTCTTCTCAATGAGTAGATTGTCTACAGTCGTGCAGCTCCGTTTATCTGTACAATATTATCACGTTTGCTTTAATAATTGCTTGTAATAATGTACAGTGCACGAGTTCAATCAGATCTACATGCTGTTGTTCGGTACTTGGTGGGAATTCCAGCTCGATTAGACGGGGCTATCGGGGCATCACGGAGATCAGGTGATCTGCATCCATGGCCGTCAGATAGAGCGGTCCTGGCTGTCTCTCGGGAACACAGTTTCTCTGGTCGTCTGCACACATTAATAAAGTACGCGCTGTTGACCGGAGATGATGAGCAAATGCGCAATAAGTTTCCGGACAGCTGTGTCCAGACTCGTATATTAAACATCTTTCGATCATATCAAGCGGCCTCAGAGATCTGGACAGCAACTAAGCGGAGGCAGGGTTACCCCTGGGGAACTGCGAGCAACAGTCCAGGCCTACAGTAGTGGATGCGATCACAGCAGATACGTGTACGTGGCGGGGTGGAAAGCTTGTGCACTGCGTTTTGTCACAGCTTTTCAGGCGTGAATGAAGACCCTTTTAAAAACGTGTATCTCTTATTCGCCGGGTGATCTAGACTGCCTCTGTAACTTCTCAAGTTGATTTTCCAATCAACAATTGTTCGATCCGTCATTCTTAAGTATGTTTTGAGTGCATCGATGAAAAAAAATAATGTTAACTGAACAGGTTTATAATGTATCATTCAACTCTGTCAAGGTGAAGCTCTCTAAAAGCCTCTCGTAGGTCAAACGTAACAAATTATATTGATTAAGATAAGAGTTTTTCAGCATCTGTAGTCAAGTGTTTTTTCAACGCGGCAGATGTTGGTTGGTGATTAAATGATTCATTGGAAATCCAATAGTTTTGCACTTCATCAAAAATAATCAGTCACTCGCAAGTGTCAAGATATACGTTAGGCAAAAGAAACCGTGGTCGATGATTCGACACATATTTATCCGAGGAACCGTCCGTTTTGCATACAATTCCCTCAATTCATTTGCGATGGAATCATAAAGATTTAACGTAAGCAACGCTAGAGCAGACAGCAAATGTCTCACCCAACGCACAAGGCCAAACTCATAAACACAAGGTGGTATGAAATATTTATATCCCTGCAGTACCGCCAGCCTGTACCAATCCGAGCAGAAACCCAATTTACAACTTCTCAGTAATTTTCGAATAAGTCAAAATTCGCCTGTTTACTGCCATTGAGGTGCTGCGGAGTCCAGGTCCATGTTTTTTTCTCACCGGCTGAGGTATGGTGAATTTTTGTTGTTTGGCAGGTTTTGTATTGGTTCCTGTCCTCTGGTAACGCCACAGACGTGATATCATTACCTAATGCACATAACGATCGTTTTTCAACTTTTCTCCCCTACTTTTTGCCCACGCGGTCAAAAGGGGGCGATAGATCCGCATGGCACGCGCTTACCCGGCCCGTAAATCCGCCCAGAAATAGGTATTTAATGGTGAAAATTATACTGAACGCTGCTTTCATGGCGAGTTATATATTTAGCATTAATGGAATTGTACATATGATGAGTCTCTGGTGGGTATATTTTTGAATATTAAGGTCTTGCCTTTACATTTTTATGTATTCGTCGCTTAACTGAAGGCCGCGGCCAAAAGGAGAAGCGGCAAGGACAAATTAGCCCCACATTGCGCATTATTGAAGACATTTGTAAAAAAAAACTACCCTGAAAGGCGATGGGGCTGTATCTGGAGACCCGGCAGAAGCCAAGTACGGCTATTACTGAATTATGAACTTTTAAATTATCAGATTAGACCCGGAAATACCATAAAAAAGACACACTTACGAGTATAAGGAGTCCAGTAGTCGTAAAAATCTGACTTCTTACATCCTGCAAATGAAAACATGTCATGATGAAGGTGGGTAATATGCGACTGAAACATGCAAGCAATCTCTTAAAGGCTACATGTAAGGTCGCCGATGCCGTGCTCGACGGTACTCGCGTTTTTTGCGAGTGATAAAACAGGTGAACTATAGGGCATATTGAGCGGGAATTCCGAGATATTTGTGGTTGAGGTTCGATTAGTCGTCCTGGCTTCAATATTGCCGCTGACAAATGATCAGTCCACGTCGCGATCTGCACTATTGTGATTATTTTTTTTCCACGCGAACTGTTTGATGTAGGACCGTCTTAAGCTACAAGCGCTTGAACAGAAGCGAGTGCAATGCGGCCCCGCGCTTTCAAAGGCCGCGAAGCAGCGAGTCAAAGAGGGGATGTTTTTTTTAAGTAATACGTCACATAGATTTGTGGCCTGCCGGAGTTGCTAGCGGAATATGCATGTGCCGTGGAAATCCCGGAAAAACGCCGGGTCACGCTAAATGATGCAACGCGCAGCATCAGCAGCGATACGAGGTACAGAAAAAATGAGGGCGACCTCAAGGTCAAACTACCGGATAATCTTTCTTAAACGGCCGTCCGCATGATTAATTAGGTCATTAATTATCAGGCAAACGTAGGCTATGCCCATTTACGATGATTTTAACGGCATTTCATTTGATTTGTCGATGATGAATGCGTGTTTTAAATTGGCGTATTAAACTGGGAAAACGAACGATCAATCAGCAAAACGTCCCGAGCCCAAGGGTGTCATTTGTTTAAATCTTTCTAGAACTTATAATGGATGCTGTGTTTCACGTGTATATTCGGTAACATAAGATCAAACCACTGCGACAAACAAGCGGTCCTTTTACCGCTGGCAAAACAGACACAGCATCACAGCACCCACGCGCGGTACTTTACTGCTGCTAGCGGAGAGTGCCTTTTAACAGGAGAGAATTTTTAACATTTCCTACGCGCTGCAGGAAATTAGCTTCCGGACAAATACCAGAAATTTTAAAGATCTTTATTTTTGTCACTTCGTCTCGAATGATTAGGTTTACATTAGTCGAACCTTTGACGAAATCAATGGAGTCGATACGGAAGCCGTCGTCTGCGCATGATGTAGCATGTCACGACGCCGCTTAGGGCTGCTGATGCAGGCGGCCGCAGGATACTGTTGCCAGGGGCATCGGAAATTCCTCGCGGCCTTAACGAAATCAAATACGCGATCTCTCGATTGTTTCCTCACAGGCCGGCAAGATGTGAAAATTTAATGCACCTTCGCGGTGGAAACCATTTTTTTCCCTTTTTTTCAATCACCTTTGATTCGAATCTGCGGCTGCGAATGATTGGGGCGCACGTGCTATTGACAGCGCACTTCAGGTTCTGCCGGCAATTTGAATAGCGTCAGAATGGCGGAGGCTTAAACACATCTCTGGCTAAACTATGTCTCGGCCAACTTCTGCTCCCACGTCTGGAAGCCGAGAAGCTTAGCATCCGAGATGCGCCAGTTTTCATAAAATCAGCCCACGTAATCTATTTGATAATCGTTACCCGGAAGGTTTTCTCAGCTGGAACAACGGGGTGTAAGCACCGGCGCCTGGCGTTGGGATACAGTTTAATCTCTCTTAAAGGTTACACGTCTTATTGATGCGACTTTATAGCGCGAATAAAAACATATTCAAGGGCGACTAATCCTTGGGACGAATCGTTTAGATCAGAGAATAATAGAAATTGGAGCGACTTACGAGATCTTTGATATGCATAAGTGAGAACTGAATTGCAACAGGCACTGTTTTGGAAGAGTTCATGACTGGGCGAGCGCTGGGGTTATAGTTGGAGAAGAGTTGAGATAGCAGCCTCTCCTCGTCTGACGGTAGCCGGGATGTAGCCAACCATGGCATCCGCACAGGATTCTCTATAAATTACATAAACAGACGTCAATCAATCAAACGATCGAATCCACTGTAAAGTTCGTGTTATAAGACGAACGCTTTGATGCTAAGCTACTTCACTGGAAACAATAACATGCATTTGAAAATTAATATTAAAATATAATATAGATGAATAATTCACTATAGACTCTTCATGTGGGTAACTTTTAAATCAGGGTGGTTAAAACAAAGTTAGCGTTATGATGGATTATTTGATGAGTACTTCTAGTAATGTCGAGCAAACATGTAGGACAAAGCGATACATAATATTTATCATGCATTGCGATTTTACCATTCAGC
>JAXGGS010005903.1:11727-26835 GCA_035585475.1 Armandia brevis | reverse complement strand
CCTCAATGGAGTAGGCTGTAAGAATGAGATCATCAGCAAAACAACACCCCGGAACCTTAATATCACCCATCCAGGGTACTGCATCATCCTCAATCCCCTCACTCAGTCGCTTGTCGCAAGCTTAAGACCATTATTACAGAGTGTTCCCATGTATTTTTGTTGCATACCCTTGACTCAAGCTACACATGTATTTAATAAAAGCGTTATTAGAGAGGGTAACATGGGACACCCACATTGCGTACCAGGTAATATGACGTTTTGTAGAAGATCTTTCGTACATGCCCGCTATGCCAGATTTCATAGTCGCAATGAATTTTGCGCTACTGCTTTACCGAGCAATTACAGCACAGCATCAGCCGGCACATACATGAACATTTGTGCACAGGTTAAACCTGAGTCGTGTAAACGTGTTATATCTATATTTGATTTGGGTTATCACCCCCCCCCCCCCCCCCCCCCCCCCCCCGCTCCCCCAGGCCCCTTCCAGACATCATATTTCAACAATTGTTCAAAACTAAACTACTCGCGGTTTAAAGCCAGTCTTCCTTGTGAGGTAGCCGCATACACTATGTGTTGTACTGGCAGTGGCACTCGCCCATGGATAGGCACATACGGTATTGCCACCTGCCGTCTGGACTGTAGTGTCTGGGCTAGCTGTATCCTACAGTTAGTGAGGATATTCGTGACCGTTCTCCTACTCAATAGGTTAATTAACAAGATATCATGTTCGGAAAAAAACACGATACTTCGGCGAACGTCTATATCATCACTGCCAGGCCCTCCGTGTGGTCTTTACCTTCACTCAATACCTTGCCATTTGATACATTTCGTAGTTTTATAGGTACGGTCAGTTTATGCACACCAAAATAAAGACAAACTGTGTTTTACTTTGAATTACTTTTCTTTTTCAGTATCATGGAGAAGGGAGAAGAAAATTGTGGTGATCTCATTGAAGCGCACAAGAAATGCATGAGAGATTTAGGGTTCAGAATATGACATCACTCCCCAGTAATTATGATATATTAAAGGTAAGATGTAAGTGAGCGCTGCGCACTAAACAATTAAACATTCCTTCGTTAGCTGTAAAATGCAAATTTGGCTGAAATGGAATCTGCCATCATCAGATTTTAATTTGCGTTCACCGTTAACGTCAGGAGTAAGACCGTCATCAGGTCTCATGATGACTGATAGACTCATCTTATATACCGGTATCATAATTTTTCGTTTCAGGTTGGATTTGTTTGTAGAATTGGCACGTCAGGAAGTCACAAGGACCCTCGTCCAAATAATCTCATACACTGACAGCGTGATATAGGCAACTACTACAAAAACATCAATAGATTATTCATATAGCTAAATACATATATCTATAAATGCCATTTGTCTTTTCCGATCACCTAAGGGGATTTCCATTTAACTGAACATGTTCGCATTGGCCGATCGAGAACTTCACTAAACACAGCTGACCGACTTCAACTTTAACATATAAACAAAACTACTGCAAGTGTACATGTACATTTTATACTTGTGTTGATCATTCAACCCTACATAAATACCACACTTTATTTGTTACTCTTTATACATTATTAAACGATCGAGTGACCGTTCACTACATTGGATAGATTGTTGCATATATTATGCACATCA
This sequence comes from Armandia brevis, assembly GCA_035585475.1. NCBI lineage: Eukaryota > Metazoa > Annelida > Polychaeta > Opheliidae > Armandia > Armandia brevis. The sequence continues at coordinate 25,188 of JAXGGS010005903.1, read as the reverse complement.
TTGTGTTTGTACTGGTTGTGTGGTGAAATAAAACTGGATCCATTATTTTGTAATAAATAATAAAATTTCCTCTAAGTCATAAATCACATGGCAGTATTTGTATTTCTTCCTGGATTCTCTGATCGGGTTTAAATCATTAACCAATCTTAATTGAGTGCATAATTAATCAATAATTCAGCTCCATATAATAGATACTTGCACGTGCAATTTCATATCTGTACTAAAGTCACAATAGTCAATTGACGAGAACAAGCACGATTATCACATAATAAGCCAAACAACCCGGGTGATACTGTAGAGATATGACAGACCACCCTGAAGATCTGGTCTGGGAATTGAACCATTGGGACCTCTAAACAAAACATCGCTCCCCAATCGCTATTTGTTTAGAATGCACATATATATTATGTATGTAATTGCAGACGCGATTGATATTTCTATTAATTAGTCCGACTGTACCCGTCCTGGGTCACAGCATAGTGTAACGAATACAAAGGTGAATTACTGAATAGATATCGGGTTGCTCATTTCTTGCATTTCACGCGCTAGTGAATCTGCAGTGCTTAATGTGGTTTCGTGGATGGAATCCAGTGTTCTAGCTCAACAGAGGGGAACTCCTAATTCTGCAAATCATTTCGTTCGAAATTCACGGATTATATCTTAAATCTCTTGTCTGTCGCGTGTTAGTGGATTATAATTTTCAAGGATTAACAGGTCTCATTTGGTTCCCGGAGCGTTAGACTCTTATCCGGATTAACTAATCGGAAACTTTATTGGCTAATTGTCGATTTATAGAGAGTTTAATTCTAGTAAATGCGAGGAACAGCTTTTACATCCATTCACTCAGGACAAAACAGTGCTGGATTAATTAAATTTGTCGTTACTCATTGCAATAAATCTCGGAAATAACCTGGGATTACCATCCACTAGCCAGCACTTACCTTACATCTACCATTAAGTAAGTCATACGTTTGTCGCTCGGATGTGCGAAGGATAGAATATTCGGTGAATACTTTAAACCGAGTTAAGAAAGATACGACATTTGAAATGGGGAAAAACAATCAACGACCAACGCTTTTCCGGCCGACTCTGGCTAAAAGATCAGCAAGCGTTGAGCCCATTGTCCCAGAATCAGATGTCAGAAAAAACGACGACCCGAGAGATCGTTGTTGTCATGGCGGTGAACGTTTCGTGCACGCACTGAAAGCTATGGTGACGAGGATGATGTTTCTAGCGCATGCGATTCTGACGGTGTGGAGGGTGACGACTCGTCTGCCAGACTCTTTGTGGTGGGTCCTCTCCGTCTCGTTTATAGCGCTCATCATAGAGGCTCTCTATGTTTTACTGTACAAACACGGAAAAGAATGGAAGTGGTAAGTGGTATTACTTGTATTTATTTCGAAATTGTAATGGTGATTAAATCAATTCGTTAAAGTAATTTTATTTAATTAAAAGTACATGTATAAGGATCGGTTATAATTCACGGTTGGGCAAATTGCACTGTATAACTTTTTACACGCGCATGAATATTTATTGTATCTCTTTAACACCATTTGTTGCCTTTGTATCGATAATTTATTCTGAACTGAAATTATGATTAACTAATTAAACGATACGCATCTTATACAGGGTGAGTGTGTGCGTTCTTATATACCTGCTGTGCGTTCTTCCTCCCATCTGGATACTGATGTTGGACAGCACCACACTTCTAATTCCTGGAACTCACACGCAGTTGAATCAGACTGCTACCGGCGTGTTGACGGTGTGTATGAAGGATTTATTTGTTTATTAGTTTAATCTAAACAAGAAATCTGGAATATGTAAAGTATAAAACTTGAGATCGAAATTACACCGTGCAATTAAGCAGCGATATTATACACTTTCGTAACTAATAGCCTTTTATTAATGCACACATGTTTTCCCGCATCTAAGTTTATCGGTATTAAATTATAATTATTTTTCAATCCGATCTAGTCGGTCCAAGATGGTGAAAACGGCGTGATAACGATACGATTGTCTGAGAATGAGTGGGCTTACATGATGCAGCAGATAACACTGGTGTGCATCATAATCGGCAGGTGGCTAATGCCGAAAGGGGAGCTCACCCGAAATCAACTGTCCGCTCTCCTCCTCAACTACGTCGGCACCGCCTCCGACATCGTCGATCTCTTCGGCGTTTTGGAAGTCCAGGCCAAACTCACCGACACCTACGTCTTAGTCGTCCTGTCCGTGTGGAGCTGGAGTATGTTTCAGTTCATCTTCACCAGCACCATGACTAAGGATATTGAGGATGAGGATGAGGATGAGGAAGGGGGAGATCTAGAGAAGGCCTACGGACAACACAAACCAGCGGCGAAACGGCAGACCAAGTGGAGCAAGTTTATGAAGATTGTTCATACAGTTTTGGCGACGGAGGCTTGGGCGGTCTGCATCGCATTAATGATGCAAGACGGCCCTTACCTCATCGTCAGATTAGTCGGTCTCTTTAAGTACAAGATTGCGACTTACACTATGTTCTTTTTCATTGCTAAAAATGTGCTTCTTATTTGTCTACAAATCTACCGCATCGTGGTACTGATTAAAGAACACAAAGAGGAGCAACGGGAAGAACCGCTTGCGAAGAAAAAGCTGTATGACATTTATAAAAGGCTCACTTTCCAGGACAAGTCTGATTTGGCGAAAATCGCTCCCGAGATTGTCAATAATATGTGAACTTTTATTAAATTTGTTAAATACTAAGTCCGCATAATGTCTCCAATCTGAATGTTATCTGTTTCGAGCAAGTGTAGAGCATTTACTGTGTGTGTTTAGCAGAAAACAAAGGTCTAATTAATTATACTCTGACAATTACATTTGATTACGTGATGGGCCCATGAAATATTGTTTTCACTCAGTTGATATCTATCACAATCATTTAAGGATTTTGTCTGTATATAACTTAATTCTCTAAATAAAAACTTATTTTTAATCACTATTGATTTGATGTGGTTCCTTTTACGATTAGATTGATATTTACCAGGAATTGTCAGTGCAAAATTATGATTATCGAATTGATTCCCTTGTGCGAAGACAGGGAAAAATCCTAATTTCAAATCATGTTGGGGTATGGGAAAGGTGCGACCTCTAAATTTCAAATAATACAAAACAAAAGTTGCACAATCATGTGTGTAATATAATTTATTTCAACTGAGCTACATGTATACATAGTTTCTCTAACCAACCAACCGAATGAACCACAACTAATTCTAATATAGGACGGTAAGAACGTTAAACATTGTCTATCAAGTGATTTAATCCTTTATTTCTCAACTTTTTGGAGAACTTGATGTAATATGCCCATTCCGTCCAGCTCCCTTAACCTCTCCAGATGTCTACGATAAATAAAAACAAATTGTCGTATATGTAAAGGAGTAGAGCAATGCATCAGTACCATACCGCTGAGCTACTCTAATAAGAATTATTTCGTAAAATAATCAGTGCAATAAAGATCAAAGTCAAATATTGTCATAAAAAACTGTCATTAATGTACATACTGCTGATTTCCTTGGGCGAGTTTAGCAATAAGTATAGCACAGTTGTGTTGGAGATTCTTCTTCTGTCCATCTCTTGCCAACACTAACAGCTCCTTTATTATCTCCGTCTTAGCAAGTGCTTTACAGACCTAAAAAACCCCAAAACAATTAGCATTCGGCGAGATTATATTTAAAAGATATTCTGCAAGATTGATGTACATGTATATATTTGAATCATTTTATTATTCAAGCTGGTCATCATATTCATAGGTGACAGACCTTGGGAATTTCAGCACAGTGGCCTAATGACAAAGCTGCATTTCCGATGATCACTTCCTCATTAGTTTTCAGTCCATCAACCACGGCTTTCAGTCCTAGGAGTAAAATACATCATATTTTTAAAACTCGATTACAAATAGTATGAATTCATTAGTTGATATAAAAAGTAACTAACCTTTCGGGTAATCGGCGATTTGTGATCTGGCGTCCTGATTAAACTGGGTACAAGCAGATAAACATTTCATGGCTGGTTTGGACAAATCCTGTTCTTGTCTCTGCAACGTAAAAATCAATATACCGGGTGCATTTTAGATGTGAGTCATAAAGTAGTTGTACCTCCTTTATCACCTAAGTACATGATCGTTTTATACCTTAAGTAACTCAAGCAGTAGTAGGACCACATCTTTTTCGCACAGAAGGTTTGAGGTTTCTTGGCAGTGAGGCAATAGGTGACTCATGACTCCACAAGAGCGCTGTTCTAAATTGGCTTTCCCACAATTTAACAATCTGAAAATTCGCATCCCCAAGATAAATGACAATAACCAATTTGAATGTAAATTAGATAACCACGCAATAGTTTGACAGTTTTTACTAACTTATGACACTGTAGGCAGATCTCTTTGGAATGTTTCTTAGCATTATCACTGACGTTAAATGTCATATTCATGAGAAATCCAAGTACTGTGTATAAGATCTCCTCTCCGAGTCCAGTGTCTATCCGGTCGAAATAAGTAGCCTGGTCATGATTATAAAACATTATGTATAATTGATTACTTGCGTAATAAAATATATCCTACATACGATTGCTAAGTACATTTGTATGTGTATACATGTTCATGTACTTACTAAGATACCATTGCATACCAGCCAAGTCTCGTCTCTTTCCGTTATTTTCTGGCGAATTATTGGATCACCGCAGAGGTTTGTCATCGTTGATATACATGAGGGTAAAACGGCTTGATTCCCGGCTTCCCCTTTCTGTTTTTAAGAGATATTATGTTGGTTGAGGATTTGATAAACATTGACAATTATAATATATTTATTAATAATAGTTATAGCCTACCATGAGCGCTTCAAAGGCGGGGAGTACATCTTCTTCGATGTTGCCTCTTAATTTTGCTTTAAATCTAGAAGTAATTAGAGGAATAGCAGTTACTTTGGTTATTTCGAGTGTTTATACGCTTACCGCGTGTACCGTTATATCATATCCTTACCTTTTGTCTAAAGCCAGATTGTTGAGGAAACTGACTGCATTAAGACCGACAACACCCTTGACCTTCATTAGACTGAATACGGCGGTCAACAACCTGGAAATAATTTTTTTTACTTAAATTTCAGATAATGTTAAAAGAATGACTGGGCGATTCCAACCTGTTCCAGAATGGTTATTTGATAATTACCGTGGAATGTCAAAAACAGAGACTAGGGTTGATCTGCCAAGTTCTGTGAGAGAAGTCTGGTGTAACAAGTTGACGACGGCTCCCTTCACCCACTTGCCAAACTTGACCTTAGTCTCCATGAATCTTATCAACTGATCCGGTAGTTCAGGGACTTCAAATAAAATCTTCTGACTGTGCTCTGATGTGAAAAAAAGAAAGGTATAATGCGATTTCGATCATTTGAATAACAGTATTTTCAACATTTGTTAATAAAAAAGGATTTATTTACCACAATCCGTACAAGCTGCTTGGAAAGTTTCAATAGTCGAAGCGCACATATCCAACTCCTCCCTGGACAAACTTCGGGGGCTTGCAGCGAAACATTTAGCGATTAGCTGGTGGTCTCGTGTGAGAAGTAACCCCCCATTGGTTCTAAACAAAGTTCTTTCTTCAACTGTAATAAAGTCAGAAGAGTGAATGCATGATGGGTTAGTTGTCAATTGGCAGAATACATGTACGAATGAGGATGAGAAGTCGAGTAGAATGTGTTACTTTACAACTTCTCTCACCATTGGTTAGTGCCTCTCTAGTAAGACGCAAACCTCCACTATAAAACAAAGGGAGTTCTCCTTGTTTGTTTACTCTTTGCATCAGGTCTACCAAACCTGTTGCTTCTATAGCTCCTGAGTTAAACAGATCCTGTGCGCTAGCTTCTTCCTCCCCTGCTCTTCGTGCCAACTCTACGTCCTGCATATAACCTGCAAAACAAAAGCAGATGAGTGTTGACCAAAAGAATAATTCATATCAAATATGTGTTGGTATGTAGATAGAAAAAAAATCTCACCTCGTATTATATTTTCCTTCTTGGGATCAATTTGCAGAGCTTTGTCATAACTTTCAAGGGCTTTGTCGTACTCTTTCAAACCAAGGTAAGCTTTTCCTTGGTGAACGCAAGCCTTTAGACTGTTTTCAAATGTCTAAACGCAAATGATTATTACAAAATGTTATCAGTTAACATTTACAGTATTAAGAGAGATTCCAGATTTGGGGTGGTACACTTACTCTGAATGCCCAGTCACAGGCATCTAAAGCTTTTTCATACTGTGACAGTTTATTGTAAGCCTGCGCTAAGTTAGTCCACAGGGAAGTCATATCCTTGAAATGAGTTGATGCCTTCAAAATACAATAGCGTACATGTATCAGTTGACTGTAGTAGAAAATGATTTAAACCATCGTTCCGTATTTTCTTATGGATAAAAGGAATACCGATTGTACCTCAACATAAAGATTCACAGCTTGTTGGTAGTTTCCTAGTTTAAATTCTTCATTGCCCTGCTCTTTAAACTTTATAGCTTCTTTTTCAGCAGCCTTCCTACGTTCGTATCTCTCCTGGACGTCCTGTTCCATTATCCGCATAAATGCATCTGTGTACACGAGTCATTATCAATCAATTTAAAGCACTGACGGAGAACTTACAACAATGAAATTGGTTAGGGAATGGCTTACCTTGGTCCATTTGAGAGTCGTCATTAGTTCCAGGAGCCTGTTGAGGCTTATGAAAGTTGTCAAATCCCTTCTGGTTTATAACTGACCTGTTGATGCCTGTGAAGGATAAGTTTCATTTCAGCATTTTAATTCATCAGAATAGCCGCATATTCCGCTTATACATTTCATTCCAAGATATGTTGTTGTCACCTGTGTTGTCCCTAGGTGGATACTTTGGTGATCTCTTCCCCCCACTCGCCACAATTTGCTTGGGCAAGTCCCCGAATTTATCGAGGAATTGGTCGGCCTCCGACATTGCCCCCTTCGTAGTTTTCTCATCTTTTGAAGACAATCCTCTCACGATGGAATCTGGAAACAATTACGTAAGATATAAGGACAAATGTTTTCTAATAAAACAGTGCACATTTTGTTTACCAGGAAAACATTTGGTGTGGATATATGGCTAGATGAAATCAAGTAAATCGACGAAATCTCTAGAAATAGATCATAACACAAGCTTGTACATGCAAGTAAAGCAGACGATATTTTGTACAAGTGATGGGTTCCACTGAAGATATTGGTATATTCTCGAACAATATATTTGAAAAATGTAGAATATAACGATACATGTTCATATCAAGAGCTTATTTAGAGGATAGAAATGAATCTGAAGCATGCAAATTTACCGATTTGATCAACTCTTCCGAGAAAATCGTCTAGTTCTGGGTTGTTAGTCGCCATGTTGGATGCTGTGTGCCAAGTTGCGTAGGAACGAGGCAAGAGTGAACATTTCCAGAACTTTCCAACATTGTAAATGCCTTTAAGTCAGATATGTTGGATTAGTTAAATATTTCTAATCAAACAACAAATACCAGTGAAATCAATAGTGGTAAATATTTATGAAAAAAGGCTCTATATTTTTTCAAATCCTTAGTGCCCGGTGCCCGTCGTTTCTGCGGTATAGAGTTTCCGGTCCAAATATTTTGACAGTTGTTTGTGGTTGTCCAGCAATCTCAGTAAGTCGTGTGTTTTGTCTGATTTTTAATGTAAATTCGCTTCAAAATGCTCTATTTTTGTGCATGAGCAGTACATAAAGTATTTTCCACATAATGATAGAGTAATGTGATCATTAGATTAAAATTTATTTCATAAATTGTGTTTATAATGTTTTAGACATTTGCTGTCTTCTCATTTGTATGCCTGTGATACACGATACCGAGCTTGTATTATAGATCACATGCTTATGTTATTGATTCACCCAAACAATTGAACAGGTGATTTATGTAGGCGCCAAGGTGTAAATGCGTTTTATATCGTTTTAAGGAAACTTGATCCGACGCCATAGTTAGCCCAGAAGAATAAAGAAATGGCCGATGAAAAACGACGAGGAGAGGATGGTGGAGAAGAATCTGGCGGGCCTGGTGCAGCTTTCGCTGTGTTTGTAACTATGGAGGAGCTACTCGACAAGTTCAAATTATTACATTACGAGGCAACATTCTGCAGACAACTTGGGTTTAAACCGTTCTCAAGGTAGCGCTAATATTTTAACAGCAACATGTTTTTATAAGTCAAAGTAAACTTCAGAATAATTTAATTTAGTATGAAAGGTTCCTATCCCTAATTGACGATTGTAACCCATATTTACAGGCATTATTTTGCTTTGGCGACTAACTCTGGGGAACAATTTTTCTCATTCACGTCAATTTCTGCGTGGCTCCTCCAAATGTGTGGGAAGCACTTTGAACAGCCACAAGAATATGACGATCCCAACGCTACGATTTCTAGTATTCTGGACGAAGTTCGGCAATTGGTGAGTTAAGATAAACTAAAGAAGTTTCCCACAAATTGATCTCTTCACCATATAAGGATCAGCGTCATTTATTATATATTGCTCCTACTAATTACTTATTTACTATTCTTTTTCAGGGACACGCTCCAGACTTTCCGCCGAACAAACTAAAAACTGGGAGTGGAGAGCATGCTATATGGGTGCTAGATAGACTCGCAGATGAAGCTCTCAAAGCAAAGGCATTTTCGTGGAAAAAGTAAGTTTTCTAGCGATATGGAGACTCGCTGTTCTAATGCAAGCATCAATAGGTAGGAATTTAAAAGACCGCACTGTATAAGCACATTTATATGAATGTACATCATTATTCATCTGTTTTAGTCCTATATATCCCGAAGAAGAGATGGATGAAGAGAACATCATCGACGATGAAGCTGAACTTACTTTGAACAAAGTTGATGATGAAATCCCCGAAGAAGATGAAGACGAGTTTGAGGAAGAAGAGAATATATTAGGCTTAGACGATCTAAAGAAACTAGGCAATAAGCAGGTTAGCATTAAGAATGTCTATGACGCTTTGTCATAGTCATAGTCCATTACTTTTGAAAAAAATACAGTAACGGAATTCTTAAATTATTTTCAGGAGGGTACCGAAGGAAGTAAGCCAGAGGAAATTCTTGAATCAAATCAAGATGCTGCTGAATGGAAATTAGAAGTCGAGCGGGTTTTGCCTCAATTGAAAGTCACAATCAGAACCGACAACAAAGTAATCTAAAACAGCTCTTACTTGCATAGTGCCATATCAGTAATACAACAACCGCTTCGATGTCCCATAATCACGGACGTGTATTTCATTTTAGGATTGGCGAGTTCATGTCGAGCAAATGCACCAACACGAAGATGGAATTGAAAACTCATTGAAAGAAACAAAAGGTCAGCTGGACAAATTGTATGATGAAATCACAAGGACGCTCGAGAAGATCGGAAGTAGGGAGAAATATATCAACAATCAGCTGGAACATCATCTACAGGTACTAAATTAATACTTTAATCGAATATACACCTTATGACCATACTTTAAAATGAATAGAGAGATTATGATCAAATGGATTATTTTCCCTCAGGAATTCCGTGCAATGCAAGATCAGCTCGCTGAGACTAAAGAACGATACAGACAAGCTAGCGGTGGTGTCACTGAAAGAACTCGAAATTTGACAGAGGTTACTGAGGAACTGGAAGGAATTAAACAGCAGATGGATGACAGGGGGACAAGTATGACAGATGGAGGTACGTATCGTAGATGCTATCGAATATGTTTCGGCACCATGTATTTGCTGAAAGTTTAGTTGTTTTCACACTTACCGGTATATGATAAAATTATGCTGACGCATATTTTAGCTCCTCTGGTGAAGATCAAGCAGGCCATCCAGAAAATCAAGCTCGAGATCAACCAGATGGACATCAGAGTCGGGGTTTTACAACACACTCTTCTGCAAGCAAAACTAAAAGAAAAACACGAGCAGAACAGAACGATAGCTGGTGGGAATGATGTAGATGACGACTATGATGCTTTTAAGGGATTCTAAAATATTTGACTTAAAACAATTAAGAAGAAACACTTTTTTTTTCGTTTCACCTGTTGTTGTTCCACTGATAACAAAATCATTCCTGCAATCAATTTATAAAATTTACTCGTATATTGCATCAGTCACACAATAGAATTGTGTCTTGAGACTTTAACTGTGATATGTGTTATATAGGTATTTATGTAGTTCTTCACGGTTTAAAACACCATTGTCCCAACATATGTTACCAATACATCCGTCCGTAGTATTAAGCGACTGTAGGGGAAACGTTTGTATATATTTGTTCAATAAAGATGATCACGAATGTTTTGGTATTTTTTATGAATAAAAAAAGATTATTCAATATGATAACACGTTTATTCACTTTACATCTGTATTATACAGAGTATCAGCGTAGAAATAGACTTGGAAATAATGATGTGTAAAGTTATAAATAGGTTCAGGCTGGAAATATTCAATACCTTACTACTTTAGAAAAACTACTGAAGAAAAAGTAAGTCCTGAACCAGAACGTCCAATTGGCTACTACTATAATTTAAAGGGCTTTCCCGATGACGTCAACACCCAAGGAATCCCGTCATCATGGATGATCAAAACACCACACCATTCATTCTCAGCTGACGTTTATGAGTTACTTGTGCAGTAAGTGTATTTATTTTCATAACTGTAAACTGCCATATCAATCCTAGTAAACCGCCGACAATGTCCCATTCACTACAATAAACACCAGCTCTCATGCGAGTGACAGTAGCCAAATGTTATTATGTAAACCATTGACTTCTGGTCATTGATTGTCATTTTGTACTTCAAAATGTTCTATATCGCTATCTTACCAACGCAGTCGATACAGGGTCGAGTCCCTCAGAGGGCATGTCATCAACATATTGCTATGTGTGATTACTTCATTGAAATTATTACAGGCTTTTAAACTTGGAAAATGGAAGCAAGCAAAGAAAGGCATTCAGGTGAAATATGGATTTGATAATAGATAATATGTAATATTGACATGTGACCTGCTCAGTGTAAAGTATTTGTAGTGATTGCCTTTTGAACAAATAGTAATTTGCTCTGTACTTTTTCAGCTGATACTGAAGAAAATTATGGACTCATTCGACCCAGTCTTATAAAACAACTGAGGTCTATCTTAGACCAGTACCCCGACGATGGCCAAATACTTAAGGTTTATATTATCCTTATATTATATCTTTACTGTGATACAATTCGCCAAACATTTTGAATCATTTGTCTTTGCACATGTAGCTTAAAAAAACATGTTTCTGTGAATTTGTTAAATCAACATTATATAGATACATTGTATTGTTTAGGAGTTGATACAAAATGCTGAAGATGCAGGAGCATCTAACATACAGTTTTTGTATGACGAGCATCATCATGGGACAAATTCACTTCACGATCCAACCATGGCTCAGTTTCAGGTATGTGTTTCATATTTGTATTGTCATAGATATATCGGGTCGTATATGTGTAAGTATATGATAGATACATCTACTTTCACACCACAGGGGGCAGGCTTATATTCATACAACGATGGTTTGTTTACTGAAAAGGACTGGAGGGGCATTAGGATGTTACAAGATAGCGTAAAGGAAAAAGATCCGATGAAAGTTGGCCGATTCGGTCTCGGTTTTAAATCAGTTCTGCATATGACTGGTGAGTACATTGTAACTTAAAAATATATTGGTGTATAAATTCAAGAAAGGGAATTTTTACGTAAACTGTTGAATGATAAAATTACTCATCATCAGCGAGATTGTGTCTCTAGAATTCTGTTTTTACTCTCTAGATCTTCCCAGTGTGTTGAGTGGCGATCGACTGTTCATGATCGATCCACACGAGAAATACTTCCAATATAGAGGTGACAAGACGTCAGGTTACAGCTGGCAGCTTAGCCAGAAGAGATCAGAATTATCCCGGTTATCCGACCAATTCAGTCCTTACACGGGAGTGTTCGGCAGCACTAGACATTCTCTCGAGCAGGGGTACTTCAAGGGAACTCTCTTCAGATTTCCATTACGACAGAATCCATCTGAGCTCTCCTCAACGGTGTACAAAGGAAACAGAATGGAGGATTTGTTTAAATCGTTTGAAACAGATGCGCACTTGATACTTCTGTTTTTGAAAAACCTCGAATCAGTGACCCTGAATGCGAGAAAAGCCGACCAGAAAGAACCTAGTAAGAGATTTGAGGTGAAAATCTCTGACCAAAGTCTGGAATACACCAGGACGAAACGCAAAGAGTTCATGGCGAAAGTCAAACAGTCGTCGCTCGATGGCGGCACTCCTGCTCTGGTCACTTTTCCTGTCTACATAGACACAATTAAGTACTCAAACGGAGAAAAGGAAACCAAAACTTACAAGTATCTAATCAATGAATACTATGCCAGTGGGAAGCTATCAGTGGAATTAACAGCCCTTGCCAAAGATACCAACCTGTCCCTTGTGCCTATGGTTGGCACTGCTATGGAAATCGGCGGCACGAGAACAATTAGCTCTAATCTAACTTCAAACCCTGATAAACCAGGAGACCCAGCAGAGGAGGACGCGCCACTGGGCCAGGTTTTCTGTTTTCTTCCTTTACCTGTTGAGCAAAAGAGTTCTTCAGGTTTACCTGTCCATGTGAACGGTTTCTTTGCCGTCAGTCAGAACCGTAGACACCTGAAGTGGCCCTCTGCCGGCCAGAACACGAAAACAGACAAATCAGTCCTGTGGAACCAGTGTCTGATGCAGGAAGTTGTGCCCAGGTCTTACCTGGAGTTGCTGCGTCAAGCAGTGCACCTATCTTCCAGAAACCCTCAACTTGTCACTCCTGCAGATGTGTACAGTGCCATACCAAATCTAGTCGTCGTGGATGAGAAGTGGATGCCCTTGTTAGAGCCTCTCTTCGTCCCACTCTTCTGTCTTCCCATATTCCACACAAGCCTAGACCATGGAAAGTGGATTGAGATACAGGATTGTATATTTGATTGTCTAAAGGAAGATGCCGATACAAAAGAGGTACCATTTATATATGTTTGTGTTATTTGTTTAAAAAAAACGTACTTGATATAAATTGCGTAGAAATATTTTTTAAGGAAACTGAATCATCTTTGTTTCAGGTTGTCATGCAATGCCTTCTGAACTGTAGAGTTTCGGTCGTAGCTGTTCCCGTTCACTTATTACACGCTCTTGGAGCATTCAGTCGTCACTCCCCAGAGATCATAAGCCCAAGTCTAGTTAGGAATACCATTAAGTAAGTGTTGTCTTAAATATTACTACTTGTTGTCGAATTTTAGATATTCGCGCAATGTGTGACATTAGAGACAAAATAACATACATCTATTTGAGTAAGCTCTACGTTAGATTAAGAGACGGTCTGAAACGCCGATCAATATGAGAATACGAAAAAATGTGCAATATTTTTTGAATATGGTGAA
>JAXGGS010005903.1:0-11627 GCA_035585475.1 Armandia brevis | reverse complement strand
TAGATTAAGAGACGGTCTGAAACGCCGATCAATATGAGAATACGAAAAAATGTGCAATATTTTTTGAATATGGTGAACTAATAGTGAGAAATAACCAAATGTTAAAAAGAGATTATAAAGAAAATCATGAAAATAAAAAAACATAAGACATAATAATACATACTAACATATAATGAAAAATAGCGAGAAATAACAAAAGAAAAAGAAAATAAAAATCTTGAAAATAAGAATATATAAGATATTGTAAGACTTATTAACATGCGATGAAAAATAGTGAGAAATATCAAAATAATGATAAAGATTAAAATACGATATCCTGTCATAATTAAAGGTAAGACCATGATGTGAACCTATGACCGATAATGATCCGCGTTTCAGAAGGCCTCTGAAGTGGAAGATTACAATATGGAGTAAAATGATGTATTATATAGTCCTAAATATGACAAAATACAATGTTTTTTCGTTTTAAGGGCTATTAATCAAACACAAATGATTTTAATAATTTCAAAACTATGGATATTTTTATTTGTAGAAAAGTTCCTCAGGTTTATACCGGACTTCCCTTGATCACCAAACTCAGCCTGCTCAGATACGTGCTAAAAGATGAAGACTTCCGTGAGCTGCGGGGCCTCAGGCTTTTACCATCCGCCAATGGGGAGTTTCAAACATTCCACCCTCAAGCATCTGGTGTCTATCTCCCAACGCAAGACTGCATCCGAGAGCTACTGCCCAACCTAGGGCAATTTCTCGTACGTGAGGGCATCGATGACCTGATGAGATTGAAGCTATGCCGTCTGGCTGATGAAGGTAAGTGAATACAATTCAACATGTGATTACAGTTAGCATTGCTGCCTCAGCATGCTTTGAATGATATGTGATGATATGTTTCAACATAAAGTTCTATTATAAAGAAATTATGATATTTCTTAATAATTCATAATTTCATTGCAAGCTGATAATGAAAGCTTGTGTGCAACTGGCACATACGTTGTACATATTACCCAAATGTAAGTTATAATTTTCTATCACAGGTTGTATGCAAGTCCGGCACCTTTCTCCTCAGATCGTGTCTAAGCTGTTACCGGGCGTTATTCCTCTGGAGTGGAGAAACAAGGATGAGGTGGACTGGGACGTAACACAGTCGTCAGCATCCCTGCCTCCCACGACATGGCTTGAGCATCTGTGGGACTTCCTTAGGAAGCAATATCCAAGCGATCTCACGCCATTTCACGGACTTCCACTGCTACCGCTGTACTCAACCGAAACTAGCACCAGACTGATACAGTTGCAGACGTCATCCTTTACAGTATTAAGGAGCGCCATGGGCACTGATTTGGAGGAGGGATCGCAGAAAGTCCTTGAGCTTATAGGCGTATATATTGTGCAAGATTTGCCACAGTATGCCAGAAATCATGCCGCAGTTTTAGGAAATTATATTAAACTGCCGTTGCCAGAAGATGTACTCGAAGTGATGCTTTCCACTTTTAAGAAAGGTGCAGCTAAGATGATGGAGATTATCAGGACTCAGACCAACAATGAGCAGAAGTCTTCGATCATAAGATTATTATCTAAGTTAAACCCCAGAACGCTCTCAGCAGGGCACTTTGAGGTTCTAAAGAATCTGCCCTTGTTTCAGACAACGGGTGTGGATGTACAATCAGTTTCAGTCAATGAAGTAAATACTTCTGCTCCCGTTGAACAGATGCCCTTTGCCCCTGACAAAGTATTTCTCAATACCAATGACCCGGATACAAAAAGGCTGGCTCAAATTCTCGGTGTGACATTTCTTAATGTCTCGGCACTTCTTAAAAGCAGCATACTCAGTGAAATCAGACAAAGCAGACTTGACAAAGCCAAAGTTGAGGTGGTGGCCGAACACATATTCAACAATTTTCAATCCTACACCAAGGAGGATCCAACTCTGGTGGACCTTTTGTCGAATTTGACATTCATCAGCACGGAGAAGGGTAGATTGGAGAAACCAAAAGAGCTATGTGATTCTGAGAGTGAAATAATGAGAAGAGTCTTCCAAGATGAAGATGTTTTTCCTGGAGAGCACCACAGGGAGCCTGAGAAACTGCTGATACTAAGAAAACTGGGTCTGAAATCTGAGAATACCCTTACACCAAAGGACCTGCTCCACAGTATCATCCACATTGAAGACATGACAAATGCGAACGAAGAGCACGAAAACATTGAACGAAAAGCCATTGCTACATTGAAATTTCTTGCGCACAAACCTGAAATGCTATGGGAAAATGTGAATGGACAACTTCTGATGGAGTGGGCAGCCAATATAACATGGATACCAATTATGATGAACAGGCCGTCAATATATCCTGAAGAGCTACCATGGGTCAGCTCAGAACCATTTTGTAGGCCATCAGATGTGAAATCGAAGGATATGATTCCCTTGGTTGGATCAGTCCAGCCTGTCATTAGTCATTCAGTGGGAGACAAACTAGAGGAAATATTTGGATGGAATACAAACGCACCACTGAGCACCATCATTAAACAACTCAAAATTGTCACTGAAAATTATAACTCAGACGAGAAACCAAAGTATCTCACTTTAGTAGTTACAATATACAACCACCTGGCCTCGTGTGAACCTATAGAAGTGATTAAAGGTGCTCAAAGTGAGAAATTTACCGATTTGCTCTGGCATGGGGATGGTTTCACCACTGCTAAAAAAATGGTTTTGAAACGCCCGCTGGTACATTTGCATCCTTACCTGTACACACTTCCCACAGAGATGCGGCCATTTGCGAAGTTGTACCACAAATTCGGGGTTCCACTCGATTGCTCACCTGGAATGATGATCAGCATCATCAGTGACATAAGCAAACATTACAAACAAGAAATTCAAGACAATATCAAGAACAACGAAGACGAAAAGAAACATGTTGAGCAGACACAACGAGATTTACAGTTGGTGATTGATATCCTGAATCAGGTAAAAGACATACCAGACGCTCTAACACTAGAAGCCAGGCAGAATATCTTAGTCCCAGCTCAGTCCACTGATACCAACAGCCTGAAATTATTGCCCATCATGGAGCTGACTTACTGTGATGTGGAGTGGGTTAGACAGGGTTTTGACTTGATGACGTTTGATGAACAAGACGGTATCACTTTTATCCACCCAAACCTCCCTGTAGCCACTGCTGAGACCCTAGAAGTGCCCACACTTATGAGCAGGATGTTGAACGCCGAAGAACTCGCAATCACCGGGTTTGGTCAGTCAGAGCCTCTGACCAACAGACTAAAGCGACTACTGGAAGATTATGCTGACGGGTTAGCAATACCGAAGGAGATAATCCAAAATGCTGATGATGCTGGAGCTACTGAGGTTAGATTTTTGTACGACGAAAGAACAAACACCGATTCCATGAAGTATCTGATTGATGAAGGTATGAAGGCATGCCAAGGACCAGCTCTCTGGGCTTACAATGATGCGGTATTCACCGACCAAGATTTCAACAACATCACCAAACTTGGTGGTGCTACAAAAGAGCAGGACCTCGACAAGATAGGAAAGTTTGGGCTTGGTTTCAATGCGGTATACAACATCACAGATGTGCCCAGTTTCATCAGTCGAGACAACATTGTCATCTTTGATCCACATACTACTCATCTGGGTAAAGGAATCAGAGACAGGACCAAACCTGGTATCAAAATAGACATGAAGAGAAACAAGACCCTTCTCAGAAAGCTGCCTGACCAGTTTAAACCTTACGAGGGTGTATTCGGGTGTAAGGTTATTGGAGAAGAAGCTCAGCCTTTTGACGGCACCCTATTTAGATTGCCTTTGCGGACACAGGCCCAGGCTGCTAAAAGTGAAATCAGTGATATCTATTACAACAGAGCCCAAGTGCTGGAGCTTATTCATATACTAGCCAGAAATGCTCATACATTGCTGCTATTTACCCAGAATGTACAAACAGTTACTCTACAATACCTGAGGGACGGAGGAGTCACTGATGACATGGTTGAAGTTATACACATCGAAAAACGTCCGGAGAGGATTCTACGTCAGTTAAATTTCAAAATTAACACAAACAAGTCACCCACAAAAGAGCAAGCTTTGCTAACTCAGAACAGCGGAATTCTAAAAGCAGCATCATCTTATATGAAAAAGATCTCACAGACCAACAGAGCTCGTAATAAAGAAGTACTGGAACTGCCCCAGTCTTCCATGGTGTTGCAGACAAGAGTTAACATTGCTGAAGATGGAGAGAAAATCGGACTTACTGTGCAAAATGTGGAGAAATACTGGGTGGTCAGCGCCTGTATGGGCGAGGACGTGTCCATGTCCATTGCCAGGACGTCCAGAGAAGGCTTGGTTCCAGCTGCTGGTGTGGCCGCAGCCCTTGAGAAGGTAGAAGATGGTTATGTTCCTATGACTCTGTCTCAGACAGCATGGAAAGGACACGCCTATTGCTATCTTCCCCTGCCAGTGAACACCGGACTGCCTGTGCACATCAACGCTCTATTCGCTGTACAATCCAACCGGAGACAGCTTAGCGAGCTGACAGAGGATGACAAGTCGAATTCTCGTGTAGAATGGAACCAGGCTCTCCTCGATGATGCGGTGACGAAGGCTTATATACAGATGCTGCAGGACATGCGAGGGATACTACCACCGAGCACTGAGGTGAAGTTCTACAGTGTCTGGCCATCGTATGACGATACTGCAGAATATTTTCACCCTCTAGTGGAAAGTTTTTACCGCGGTGTAGCATCACTTCTCGCTATTCCTCTGTACTATGATGGGCAAAATTCAGTCTCCTTGGCGAATGCTGTGTTTTTAGATCCAGTCATAACACAGTCAGCAAAAGTTGGCCCTAAGGCTATGAAAGCCTTTACCTCCTTGTCAAAAGATCAGATAGTGGTGGCCGTTCCGAGCTCTATTTTGAAGAGTTTCAAGTCTGCTGGTTTGGAAGAGGTTGTCAGGACAAAAACTTATGATATACTCAGATTTTACCAAGAAGTAATATTTCCCAATATCTCAAACCTCGAGCAAGAAATCAGAGATACACTTGTGATCTTCGCTATGATGAAGAACCAGCAGAAGTTAGACGAGTTGGTGAAAATGAGCGGCTGCATTCCATCCAGCCCAGATGGGAGAATTCTGTCCAAACCCGAAGAACTGATTCACCCAACCGGTTTGGCTTCGAAACTTTACTCCTTGGAAGACGGGCGATTCCCGATAGGCGATGACTTTATCAATGGTAATGTCCTTGGCGCCCTTCAACGGCTCGGGCTGAAGGTCAATGAAGTCTCATGGTTCGATTTGATTGAGAGAGCGAAGTCAGTGGAGATTGTAAATGAATCCAATACTGAGGCAGGAAAGAAAAGATTGCTTAATCTGTTGTTATTCCTGGACAGAAAACTATTACAGGGCAGTAAATACTTGCAGAGTTATCAGGAGATGAAGACAGAACGAGCAGCCGAGGGTTATGTGGAGGCAAAGTCCGCACTTCTGGAGATACCATTTCTGAGGGTACTGTCGAAGCCCCAGAATTTCCCTGTAAAATGGCGCGGTGATGACTTTGATGGCTCTGAGCTGATGTGCCCAAGCGAACTGTTCACTAAAGATATGCGGTACCTGGTTTCATCCACTCAACCCATTGTTGATGAGGAAAATATGACAACCAGAGTGAAAGAATTCCTATCTTTTCCAAAGAAACAGGCCACAATCGAGCATGTAATGACCCAGTTAGAACACACACTCAATGTGGATCCCGCAACTCTACCAGAAGATGGCAAAGCTTATGACGAACTTCAGCGGATCTTGTATGCAGTTTACAATTTTATCCAAGATAGATGTGTAACAGATCAAAGTTGTGCTGAGACAGTGATTAATGTGCTCAGTGATAGACCGTGTATCCTGGTTGGCAATGAGTACCTCACCAGCAACAGAGTTGCCTTTAACTTTCCATATGAATGTGTACCATACTTGTACTCTCTCCCTCATGACATCACTAGAAGATATAGACCGCTGATGAAGTTACTCGGAGTTAAAGAGCAGTTTGATGTTCCAGATTACATGACAAGCATTCAGCTGCTGCATAAGGAATACCCAGATGAGCCACTAAGAGGAAAAAGACTTGACCTCAGCATTCGTATGGTGACCCAGTTAAACAACTGTATGAAACAAAAGGACCTGAATGCTACTGAAGTTGAAGAACAATATGGTCCCATCTATGTCCCTAACACTAAAGGAGTTCTTAGACCCTCCTCCTCTCTCTGTTTCAACGATTGTCCCTGGATAGGAGAGACGCAGACTATGAACTTTACTCATCCCGACTTGACCTTTCAGACCTCCGCTTGCCTGGGTGTGAAAACCAAAAGACAGGAAGCCCTCAGCAAACACGCCACTGGGATACCCTTTGGACAGAAGGAGCGTCTAACCAACAGTCTAAGGAGGATCTTAAATAGCTACCCATGTGACCATGAGATACTCAAAGAGCTTATTCAAAATGCTGATGACGCCAAAGCGACTCAAATTCATTTCATCCGTGACCCACGCCACCACCCGGAAACGCATGTGTTTGAGAACTCATGGAAGCCACTTCAAGGTCCAGCCCTTTGTGTCTTTAACAACATGCCCTTCACAATGAATGACCTCGAGGGTATACAACGTCTTGGAGAAGGAAGTAAGATCCAGGACCCGAGTAAAACAGGCCAATATGGCGTTGGATTTAGCTCTGTGTATCATCTGACTGATGTGCCATCGGTGCTGACCTCTGGTGCTGATGTTGGCGGCAAGACGTTATGCGTCTTTGATCCGCATTGCACATACGTCCCAGGAGCCAGTCCATCTGAGCCTGGTATGCGGTTCGAAGGCATAGACGACCTGAGGAATGCTTTCCCTGACGTGTTTGGCTGCTACCTGGAAGAGTTTTTCAAGGTGAAAGATTCCACAATGTTTAGGTTTCCCCTGAGAAACAGAAACATGGCCGATCGCTCTCAAATATCCAAGACAAGTATCAGTTTATCAAAGGTTCAGAACCTTCTAGATCAATTAAAGGATGAAGCATTTGAGATTCTACTCTTCACCAATTACCTTGAGGAGATCAGCATATCGGATATAAACCCAGACACTGGTAAACTAACCAACACGTACACTATCAAGTCCATGTTGTCAAAGGAGGATCAGAGAAAGCGAGCAGAGATGGCTGAAGAGGTAAAGGCAGCCTCGAGGAAGCTAAAGGATGGTGAGCTGAATCTGAGCCAAGTACCACGGAAGAACATCGCTTACACAGTGTTCATCACGGACACTAGCGGTAACCAAGAGAAATGGGCGGTGACTAGGCATTTAGGATACAGTAAGGATGAGATAGAGGTGCCTGATGCGGTAGTGAACGCCTTCAACGCTGGTGACTTGGCCCTGCTGCCGCGTGGTGGCGCCTCATGCCTGCTGGAGAGACGTGTACACGGCCGTGTGGACTCTCCTGCCAGACCCAGCAGGGTGTTCTGCTTCCTCCCCCTACCTGTGGAGACAGTGCTACCAGTCCACATCAACGGTCACTTCGCTCTGGGATATGAAAACAGAAGACATTTATGGACGGATATGAATAGTAGCGGGTACAAAAAAGAATGGAATGACTTTATTTGTCAGCATGTCATTGCACATGCTTATGTTGCACTCCTGGAATACATCAGGATGCAGGGAATGGCAGCTGAGATGAAAGGCAACGTTGCCAAGGCAACATGCAATAGACAGATACTTGACAGTGCACTTAAAGCGTATGAAGCATACTTCCCTAACTTTAGTGAGATGAAATCTGAATGGGATTTACTTGTTAAAGCAGTATACAGAAGTATTTCAGAACACCAAGCACATGTTCTTCCAGCCATCAGAGAGTGGCCATCTGATGCGGCAGCTCGTCAACAACCAAACGCTATCCCTCAATGGCAAGTGTTATGGCTACCCCCAAAAGGAGATGGCAACAGTAAAGCTTTCTTCAGTAAAATTGAGAAAGAAGAACAGGATGAATCACATAGCTCCTTCATAGGAAAGTTTAAAAGTTGGTTTAAAGCTGCGCCACAAGTTACTGAGAAGACTGATAGTCAAATTCTTAAGGAGGTGCTCCTCGATTGTGGTTTTAAATTGCTCGAGGCGACACCAGATATTGTTGAGAATTTCAAACGGTCTGGAGTAGATGTAGATTTCATGGAACCCGATGGAGTTATTCTCTTCCTGAGATCTTACTCAACAGACGCTCCTATGTGTGACCTTGGTGAGCTTCCTTGCTCTTTAAGCGCCACTCCATTCTCCAATGAGAAAACTCTTAAGATTGTACTCAGCTATTGTAAAGAAGATCCTGATTTCCTGATGAAACTAGATGGGCTGCCACTACTACTCACAGCAGACGACATTCTGCGTGTATTTGACAGTGGCCAACCAGTGTACTACACAGAACACCAGAACTTGATACCAGAGTGTGCAGAGAGGTTCCTGAAGAAAACCATGATGGACGACATTTTTAAGGAGGTCGATCCTAAATCGTCTGTCGTATTTGAAACCTTTGGCATCGAGAGTCTTGCAGGAATGTTGGATAAGAAATTACCACCAAAGCAGTTTTACAACACAGGTGAAAAGGTCGAATGGGCGAAGTCGTATAACTCTCTGCCCAATGTAGGCTTTGTGAAAACGATGTGGACTTTCCTCAGATCCCAAGTTGAAGATGTCATCAACAACGAAGAACTGCAGGGCGATGCCAAGGCTGCTGAGGTTAAACAGAGATTAGAACCCCTGGCAGAATGGTGCCTGCTTCCCAGCAAAACCCCTGCACGCAATTACCTCGTCCCTATCAGTAAGGGATGTAACGTCATAGATTTCCGTCTTGGCGCCTCTGATTATAAGTACTACTCCGTGGGCGAGGTGATGAAGAAGCTGAACATGCCGGAGTTAGACGTCAGCTCCATCAACAGTAACAGCTCCTTTAACACGGACGCCGCACGTGCGCTCGTGACAACTGTGGAGAAACCATCAGCCGTGCTGAAGATTATACACGAGGTGATATCTGGCGAGGAGAACGTGGTGAAACTGTCCAACGCCGACTGCACCAAACTGCTGCGTTACTTTGCTGAAAATGTAGAGGGTCTGTCCACGGAGGAGGAGAACATAGCTCGTCTGAGAGATTTGCCATTCTACTCGACCATCTATGGAGATGTTATCAAACTTACAGACTGCTTAGTTTATATACTTCCGGCTAAAATCCCCACTAACGGTATTGATATTTGGCAGAGTAAAGCGGGCACTGTGTTCCTGGAGCGTCACGAGCTGCTACAGGGTCTCTATGATTATATGGGGTGTGCCAGTATCAGCATCATAGACGTCTACTGCAAGTTTATCTTCCAACATTTTGAGTATTTTCCACCTGAGGACAGAATGGTTCATCTCCATCACGTCTACAGCCAGTACATCAAAGATGGGGCGTCGGATGGGAAAATAGAAGAAGAAGAGAAAGTGCAATTGATTGAAGCGCTTAAAGAATTGCCTTTTATAGAGGATGAGGACGGGGAACTACAGCCGGCAAGTAGCTTTTACGATCCTGAAAATATAGTGTTTAGAATCATGTTACCCGAAGAGAAATTTCCACCGAGAGCTGATAAACATTTTCGTGAGTCAGAGTGGTACTCGTTTCTGGGTAAACTCGGTCTAATCAGGGAGGTCGGCAGGGATATGTACGTGGATTATACCAGACAGGTCGCCAGGGAAGGGCTGGATACCAAAGATGCCGGCGCTTTAACCAAATCCAAAGTTCTTGTTCAACACTTGTACGGCTTGAGCAGCCAGTCCAGGGACGATATACTCACAGACATCGCCACCGTACCGTTCATTTGTCCCGAGCCCGCGTCTAGAGAATTGACAGACCTGTACCCCCAGCATGGTGATATAGGCGGCGGGAAACTGGCGTGTGTCAGCTTCAGAGAGAGCATCTCCAAAGAGCACGAGAAGCTGGTGTGGACGCGAGCTAACCTCCTCCCTAAGTGGGCCGATCCTATGGAACAGCAGAACCTGCCAATCGACGAGAAAGCAGCTATAATGGAGAGTCTGGAAATACAGAAGACACCAAACATTCCATTAGTAACCTCCAACCTACTAACTCTGTGCGATTATTTTGAAAATGGTCCAAAGCAGACGACACATGACGAAAATGCAACTTACAGATCCCGAATGAAAGTGTTTAAAGCCATTTACCGCTTCCTGCAGACGACAGCCATGGAAGACGAAGACGTTAAGGAGAAGCTAACTAGGTCACGATGTATACTTGTCGACGGCGGTAAAAATATAGTTCAACCTCGTCAGACTGCCCTTAACATGTACGACAGCGAAGAAATACGACCATATTTGTATAAGGTGCCTATGGAACTAGGTGAATTCCAGCGACTCTTCCGTCACATCGGTGCGACCGATCGAGCTTCGATCAGTCAATACGCGGATGTCCTGGCTAATATCAGAAAGTCTGTGAAAAGAGAGCGACTGACCCCTAATGAGCTGAGAATGTCCTACAAGGCTGTGCGGGGTTTACTCGATACACTAGAAAACACCGGTTCTTCCAGAGATGTATCAGCCTCCAACCTATATCTACCCAGCGAAGAGGCTAAGCTTGTGGATGCTACCAGACTCGTCTTTAATGATTCGCCGTCGTTTTATGACCGAGTAAAGGATTTCGGACTCCAGTTCTTGGTCGACCTAAGGGAATGCGGGTATCAGTCCAAAACGGCCGAAGAAGTGCTCAGCATTTTGCCTCAGAAGCTCAGGCCTGGGATGTTAAGGTACGCATGATAAACCTGATACTTTTCCTCTGTCGTTGCATGAAGGTAATATATTGATTAAAGAGAAGTACTTTCACTGTTGTCTATTTCTATATAATATTACTATTTACCCTGCAGCGCATTTGTAAAAGAAGTTCTGGTTGACAAAGCGACCAATTTTAGTACTGAAGGAATGGCTGCTCACCTGAACAAAAGATTAAAATCTGAGAGTTTCCTGAAGGCTGTGGCACGTCTTATTAGGCATGAGGCTCACCGGTAAGTTGATTTAATAATTGATACTGGTAAAACTAAATTGATGCACTTTCCCTTATACATGTAGTTTTTCTGTAGAAGTGGCCGGACAGTGGATGAACAGAGGATGTACGCTGTGTTAGATCGACTCAGCACCATCAGCGTTTATGGTGTCAGAGAGGTCATCACTCAACTCACATTCAAAGACAAACCAGTCGCGGGGTCAGAGGTTGAGAAAAGCTGCTTTGTTCAAAGGGTACATAGTCATATTTTTTTTCTATTAACTAAACTCCCTTTCGTGGGTTCTAAACTCATTGTTTGACCTAGTTTAGTAACACTTCACGCATCTATATATAATTTCGCTAAGCGAAAAGTTTTGCGCCCGATTTCGGGAGTTCTGGGGGGAATCGGTGGATTCTGAGTAGGCAGAATCTATTTATTTGCCGAATTGTACACAGTCGGCACATTTTAAAGTTTGATAAAGTGTCAAAAAGTGTATTTTACCGAACATTCAAAACTGGGTCTCGGAACTGGGTCACACATGCGGGGCAACTGGGTCACACATGTTCGTTTGTGTAGCGGCGGAGAAGTGGAGAGGCGGA
>JAXGGS010005792.1:12806-24229 GCA_035585475.1 Armandia brevis | reverse complement strand
TCGCCATCAGTGTAAAACACGATGATGTCAGCGTTGGGGTTGGCAGAGGTTGAGATACGAGCACCGTTTGAGGTATCGGCGAAAATGGTCTGGCCGAGGGCCATGGCGGCGGGGGAGTTTGTGAAACCGTAGTTGAGGCTCCAGGTATCCCATACGCGGAACGCGGAGCTGCGGGTGGTGTAGTCGTCGAACAGGTACCTGGTGACAGCTGCATTGCTGAATGTGATTACGGCTACACGATCTCTATTAACGGCGATGTCCAGCGAGTCGTATACCTTCTCGAAGTAATCTTTAGTCTCCTCCCATCCATCGACATTACCTTCCCTAGCCGTCGCAGCGTTGTCCTTCATTGACCCAGAGGTGTCAATCATGAATAGAATGTCGGCGGTGCAGGATCCTACACAGAATAGAACAGAAACACATATGCGTGAATTACATTAGATTAAACCGAGGATAAAACAAAGTTTACAGAATAAAAAAAGAGGTATACTGACTGCAGTAATGGCTATTTAATTAATGTTTCTGTTTATAATTTGACAAATATAGTCATTGTGTGAAGGTTAATTATGATTACTTTAAAAGGAGTTGATACAATCATAAACTACATTATACGGTGTATGTTAGAATACATTGTATAACTACGTAGAAAATAAGAGAAATGTGTTAAATTCTGAGATAAAACTGTACTGATGAGACATAATGCTGTACAAGTTTTATCCGACTGTAAAAGTAGGGAAAATAGAGTGTTATGTGCTGTTGAAAGGTCAAAGTAGTAGAAATGGAAATAAAGAGTTGTGCATGGAAAATCAACTACCTATGATTACATAGAAAGTAAGAGAAATATGTTAATT
The DNA here is from genome assembly GCA_035585475.1 of Armandia brevis. NCBI lineage: Eukaryota > Metazoa > Annelida > Polychaeta > Opheliidae > Armandia > Armandia brevis. The sequence continues at coordinate 23,378 of JAXGGS010005792.1, read as the reverse complement.
GAAATCAAGGAGTTCCTACAACAAGGATAATCACGTTGTAAAGTAACATTTGATCAGGCACAAAAGGGTAGATAAAGAGACAAATTCTGAGATAAAACTGTATTGATGAGACACATTGCTGTGCTTGCTTCATCCGACTGTAAAAGTAGGAAAAATAGAGTGTTATGTGCTGTTGAGGTCAAAGTAGTAAAGGTTGAACTATGAGTAGTATAAAAGGTGCAGTTCTACAGGAATAGTGCATTGAAAATTCTGGAAAGAAATTGAATTTGAACGTTGTATGGTTTCACGTACCAGTAGGAGGAAGTGGCGTGGTCGTTGCTGAAATATAATAAAATATCATATTCATAAGGGTTCTTTGCATACGGTACCCGATGGCTAGTAACCTATTGATGCTTCGTAAGAAAACCCTACTTGATACTGGCATATTGTTCGGAGAGGACAGAGGAGAACTGTGAATTTAACCCACATCAGTGGATGTGAACATGCTTTTATCATCTTAGCTACAGTAAATGTATGTACATTCTATTGGTGAAACAAATAGTTCGATATTTATAAAGTCAGAGGTAAGTATTAGATGATTATTGAAAGCTTCACTGGAAAAGTTTTGTTACACATTGGCTGACCAATATGGTGCATAATAAACCGTGAGATTAAAAACTTGAGGGCTCTTGGGGTTGATCATATCAAAAATAGTACACTCCTCCAATAAGAGGTAGTATAGGTTTCACCATCGACAAAATGACTGGCTGGACGGATGAGTTACCTGGGGCAGGAGTTGAAGGGGATGGAAAAACGCACGTTCCTCGGACAAGGTGGTTGGCGTTTGGATCGACGACGACGGAGCCGACGAAGCTCGAGTACACCCGGCACGGGGGGCTCTGGCTCAGATAGAAGTCGGCTCCCCTGCACGTGGAGATAGCTGTGCAGGCGGACGCGCATTGATCAGCAGTGGTGACCCCCGCGTCGGAGATGCCATTCAGGCCTCTCCTGCCATTAAGCTGAACATAAGTATCCGTGCAGGTACCTGAATGAGATATTTGCGCATCACTTAAATGATACACTTTAATTGTGCGTGGTTCTGTCCGAGTAGAGCAGCTCGCGACAGAAATAACCAAAATCATCATGATTGTGGTTTTTTTTACAAGTTGAACGTTATATCCTTAATATCTTCTCAAAATGTGATGCTTCGAGTTGAAATCGGGGGTGTGTAGGATGCTGGCCCACGGGGGGTGGGGTCGAGCAATAGAATGTACGGGAACTTACCGCCACACTGTTTCAAAAAACGGTTACAACAAGAAGCATGTTGGGTTCCGTCTTGTGAGGGGTGGTGAAAGCAAATCTGCCTTGTCACGTCCCAGTCGGCGGACAAACAGTTAACATCCCGAATACATAAGTCCACGCATTCGGTCTCAGTCATTTTGCCTTTGGATTCACCCCCAAGTGAATTCATATCGTGATACTTCAGCATATAACAATCTATAATAAACAGGGTTATGAGGTAAACAGGTGTTTCAAACCACTCAGTGCCTCCACTCATCCCAATCTAACGCACACAAGGACATGGGCGGGAATACTTGTCGTTCGTAAACTATTTGTCATTGCATATTGACATGCCTCGTGAATAAAATAGACTTTGGACGAATGTCAATGCAGATCTATAAACTAAGATTGTCACGAAAGATGATCAGGAGGACGAAAGATTGAATTTGAAGTGATGGTGGAAACACTGATAAGGTTAAAAAACTCAAAATGAGGTGTGATAGTTAACAAAGTATAGAGAATACTGAAAAGAGTTTATATATAATTATTTATATATAAATACGTGTGTGGCTCATGAATAACGTGCTTTGTCTTCCATTGTGGACTATCACACCATGGCAATGTTGGTGAATACAGTCGACCAGGTTACTATTTTAAAAATTGTATAAGTTCCCAATAAGTTTACTTTGAGACCAATTAGTTCATCGAATTGTCCACAGATTAACATTTGATTTTCCCTTAATTAAAGTAGTCCATTCAGATAATTAATAACTTGGTATCCCAAATGTTATAAATGTATTACGACCTGATTTAATCGTTTCAAAAGATATTTGTAATGGAAGACACCACATTGACATGACAATATACAGATTAGTAGTATAAGTGAGTAGAACGGACTAGCGGAACAGGTGAGTTATTACACGTGGGGAGGTTTTTATTCAGTATAGGAGCAGGTTAGCTACGAATTTATTCTAGTAGTATTAGGTGTTTGTAGATAAAAAATATCAAATCATCGGTATCGAGCCAACCCAAGCACTTTGTCCATCATACAGACATGCAACTCATATGACATCCGCACCTTTGCTCGCGTGGAGTTCCTAGAACTGCGGCTGTGAACATGGTGATTTCTCCACATGTTGCGTGACACTAGCTCCGCGAAAATATCTATAATCCGTATCAAGTTCTTTCAAAACTTGGACAGGTAAGCATTTAGCCTGTCCTGTTTGAAAGAAGTGCGAACTCATGCATACTGCGTGGTGTAAAAATAACGATGGCCAATGTCCAGTGCGGCGTAAAATGTATGACGTCACTGGCTGTTCAAAAAACATCAAAAGCGAAACGTGCATGTGATTCACCAAAATAGTGATGTTATAATTCATCCATTTTGAACAGGCGAATATGGCTGTTTTGCCCTTATACAACGCCGTGCAGTATCAGACATGCCTGGTTGAGTACTCTTGACTATTAGGATAGCTCATGGAAGAATCAAAACTAATAACTGCGGTTTGATTATAAGGTCTGTAGTGAAATCACATGAATTAAGAAGCTAAGCATTTAGTCGTATGCGATGTTAAAATCACAAAACACCAACGCAATCAAACAAGTTACGTGTAAACTGAAGCAATGGTAATGAAAAGGCGGTGAAGTTAGTAGTATAAGCACACGATGAACATATATCGGTTATACTAGTAGTACTTAAGTAGTGTAAATGGTGTTTCATTGAGATGAATGCATGATTTTGGATGCAGTGCAAATACTGCCGCAACCGAAACCAATGCTAGCTTAAATATGCCAAAAATTAACGTGCCCCATAACAACATTAAAAATATTACCAATATTGTTGTGATAAATATTGTTGGCCCGTATAAAATGTATGTACAAGAGTTAGGGTGTTTTTTCTTGAGCTATACTAATATAAAGAAAATCTCTGGGCATGGAACGGTCTAGAATTGGATAGTTTCTATAGTAGGAGAATCAAATGTGTCTCTTACCTAAGTCTCCATTCCGATTCAAAATAGTCTCGAGGCACAAAAAATTATATGATGCACGCGTAAATATGAGTCTCTGGTGCCGGAGACGTTTGCTTCAAAATCCGAATCCCAGTGAACAGCCCAACAACGCAAAGTGTTAGGGTTGGCTAGATACGACGTAGTAAACGTCACGTGTACGTCACTGACGTCATGTCCGTAAAGTGACGGGTGAATGGGACTGCTAGATATCTAACTGTGGTTTCATTAATAGCGCACGGGCGGGGAACAAGCACCAGTATCAACCAATTTAACAAAACATTAATCGAATATTACAACCAATTTACCCATTTGCTATGTAGTTAAACATTATACGAACATATACGACAAACTGTTGCATTTAAATGAACGTTAACACAAAGTGTACATGTCATCGATAAAAAATATAATCATGCATGCTCCAGTTAGTGGAAAATTGGACCATAGAAAGATACTTACCGCTTCCATCTGCAGATATAAAGAATAAGATACAAGTTTAGAACTAAGAAATCATATGGTGAAACAAGCACCAAAATATTGATACATTTAATAATGATAGGTACAGATATTTTAATTGATAGTAGAATTTACAAATATATGTATGATTGAAAATAGCCCGAAAATCTAATCATACAAAAGGTGCCCTACTTTCACTTTTAAGAGATATTAAATACTATATTGAGCATGCTTTGGGTTACGATTGGTTTCATCCCTCCCGAAAGAAAACACTAGTTTTGTTCCCTCCCCTTTACTCTACTTTACTAAGATGCTTTTACGATTTAAAAGGACGTGAAATAATAGATGATACATAAAAGCTCCCGAAATACATGCACATGAACATCGTATATGGATGCTCGAAGTTGAAAAGCTAACGTGCGAGAGAAAATACTCGAATTAAATTTGTATAGCTGAGGGTGTAGCTGTACTTACCGGAGCATCTCTCGGTAATCTCGTAGTGTGTCACGCCAGTGTCTGCCTTCTTGTTGGCGGTGGCGGTAGAGGCGTAGTGATACCAGCACTGGGAGCCGGCGGGAGCGTTAGGGGCGAAATCGAGGGAGAAGCATTTGCTGTCGTCGTTGCAGTTCTTCTGGCAGGTGGCGAGGTCGTTGACCGAGGAGGCGGCGACTCCTCCCGCGGAGTTCATGTTCGCGTAGGCGGTGTACACTCCGTTGGGGCATGGACCAGCTGAAACGCACAAGCCAGAATCGTGTTATTTTTATTGCTAGTACTGCCATGGAAACCATAGACGAAACGTCTCCTGAATGTAAGTTTTGGTTAAAGAGAAGGTCAAGGTATTTTATGCAATTTATCCAAAGCCCGTTGTATTAGTGGACTATCTTATTCTACGCTTATAGTGATTGGGTTTAATACTTAAACATGCATTTTATAGTTATGTACGATTAGCAAAGTTTAGTTTGAAGATTCTGAAACAGTACATGCGTGAAAATAGTCATAGAATACATTTTGTAAATGTATATCAGCAAATATACATCTGTGATGAGCAACTGCACGCTCGTTTCTCCATCATAAGTACAAAATGTGTGCACTATCAATTCTCAAGTGGTTACGATGTAAGGTACCGCGAGTGCGATAAAAAGTAGAAATAAATCATATTCAGACTGGAAAGTGTCGCGTGAAAAGTGCTGCGTCTTAGATGTGCCTATGGGAGCTTAGAGATATGACGGTTACAGAGTCTGAGATTCACTGCTACAGCTATTCAACCAGTGTCATATAATTCGATGCTGGCAAGAAGTGAAAGAATGATTCGGTGGTCATCCCAGAGATTGTAAAGTCAGTGTAAGTTTGTTCGATGTGCGGAGGGGCACACTTGAGTTACTGTACGTAGAAATCGTCTGCAGACTAAGATCGGGTGATGCTGTATTTACGAAATGATCAAAGCCACTAGATGTAGCGAAGCGATATGTTGAGTCAGCCATTCATATTGTAAACTTGACTTACGTGCGGGTGTAGCTGAAATATCATTTTAAACTAATTGTAAGCTTGTGATTCGTGCTGGTCCGATAGCGATTGAAAAATACTAAATATTCGGATTTTGGGCTAATGTAAAAAGTATGTGCTCGGATATCGTATGCTAAACGCTCCACAAGGTGTGCAGTTTATCTTGAAATCCGGTGATTACACACATAAAAAATGTCTAAGCCAGTATAAAGATCTAGTAATGAATATCCAGTGTGGATGCATAACTTAAGCTCTGCGCTTGAATCTAATAGGTCCGCCTAATTAAAATGCCTACCACAATCGGTACGTCTTCTATAGTGATCAGTTTCGGAGTCAGATGTTGGGCTATTCACATTGGCAAGATTGCTTTGGGGGTGCAAAAAGCAGTTGGATGGAGGCTCCTTGCGGCGATTGTAGTCGATTGCAATGCACGTTGGGTCGTTGATGCAATAATTTTTGCAATCGTCCAGACTGAACGCGTTGCTCCTCATCACTCCGCCGGCTGCGTTCATGTTGGGGAAAATGTCGAACGCGCTGCCAAGTCCCTGACCAATGCATGCTAAAACACCATGTCCCATATGCTCATTATACAAATGTGTACAGTCATGTAGATAGTTCGAGATGGAATCAGGTATTAAATACAAGCGTTAGCCGAAACCACGAGGTTTTTCGTTAATAATGCAACTAACCAAGGAATCCACGAGGTAACATGAATGTAAGGTTCTTTTAGCCCAAATATGTTGTATATGTTTACAAGTAATAAATGTCATAAATGTCTGGTTAGCAGATAGTCGTCAAGATATTACAAATGAATTATTCAGACGAGTAAAAATGTATCTATAATTTACGAAATACTAGGTTGGACATGATTTTGTTAATCAATGTAATTTCTTTCTACTTACTGCTTGGACTGGTCGCTGCAAAGTAAAAGATGACCAAAACGTTATTAAAGTGGAAATCAATAGACACGGATTCAAATGAGTGATACCATTAAGGTCACAAAGATCACAGAAATTAGCAACTTAATTTAAATAGATACTTACTGTCACCGCAACGAGAGGTGATGATGTACATGTCGACGTTGGGGGTGTTCCTGTTGTAGACGGTGACCACGCTGACGTCTGTGTGGATCCAACAGCGGGAGCTGGGGTTGGTGGATTTGTCGTAATCCAGGCCGACACAGGCATCCTCTCCAACGCATAGAGCCTGGCAACCAGCCAATGTCGAGATGCTTGGCTCTGGCTTACCACCGTTACCATTAGCGTTTAGACGTTCAGTGAATGTTGGGGAACAACCTGGACGCAAACAACTCATAAATGTGAAGCAAATCAATGTATACAGCACATGTATTAGGGACTGTGATGAGATCGAATAATTGTACTCTTGTTCAATAACTTGTTTCGTTTTATTATATAAATATGTCTCACTAATACACCTAAAATTACATCAGAAATATAATTGGAATATTTGGTTTCATTCGTGTGACGCGGAGATTTTGCAATGTTTGATAACGCAGCCGGATAGCTTACCGGCGGTGGTGCCACCTGGGCATCTATCGAGAAGGATGTAGTTGTCAACACCTTGGACGGCTCCAAGACCAGCAGCAGTGATGGCGAAACCGTACAACCAACATTTTTTGTCGGTGGCTCCATTGCTGCAAAACATCGTGATAACAATAATTCCAAATTCAAACCTTTGAGCAGCATGTAGCTTCGCTGATCACATCAAGCCCCAAACTTGGCGAGCGTTTGTCTTATTAAAATGTGTAACTTATCAGGGGAATGGAATTCTGAAATATGTGAGAATCTCTTACATTTCGAAGTCAAAACCGAAACAGCCGGAATCGTCAACACAAGCAGTCTGGCAAGATTCGAGAGTGCTGACACCAGCCTTGGCGATGGCTCCGTCACCGTGCATATTCCTGGAAATGGCCCATTGTGGCACACAAACTGTAAAGAAACCCGTTGATTTAGGTAAAACATGGTACATACACTAATTACCTCTTTTCAAAGATGGTAAGCAAATGACAAAAGCTGTTGAATAATAGAAGTAGTATTTACCTCCTGATGTGGTTGTAGCTGCGAAGGAAAAAGAAAATACGTTATTACTGGAAAAGTTATTTGAGTGAGCTGGAAACCAGCTTACGGAAAAATGTGAGGAAGAGCAATACACTAACAAATATCTCAAAGTCTGTTTAAGTGATATAATTATCCAAATAAAACGAATGATAATTTGATTTGGTTGGTAAAAATATAACATTGAATAAGATGGGGGTATTCATGAAAGATTAAAATGAACTTTTAATAAAGAAAGTATTAAGTCACTCAGCCAGAAAGAAGAACTTGTACATGTAAATCAAATCTAGACAGAGGGTAGAAATCAACGATAGATGGCATGAAAAAAAAACCGTTTGTAATAGTTGTAGATGTTTAGTTGTTGAGGTTTATCTATAAATAGGTCACTTCAGAGTAAGATAGAAAGGATGGAGAGGGAGGGGAATTATATATACCCGATGAAATGGATAACTTTACTCGTGCTACAAGGAATTATGATTGTAGGGATTGTGCATAACTGAGAAGGATTGGGGAAAATGTGAGATATAACAGTCATCAGGAATTACCAGAAGAATGTATGTAATGAAGAACAGCTTTAAATCATTGAGATTTGAGCAGCCAAATCAGTATTAATAACAGAAATTGTACACGACTGGTTTTCAGTTGATGGGGTAGAGACTATATATAGTTTTGTGCTATCAACCTCCAGTTGTCTAACTACAAGTAGCAATCAAGCGCACTCCGAAAAAATCTTGATAACAAGATGATATGACGTCTTAATTGTTTATAATGGTGGCGAACAACTGGAGTGTGATTCGGAGTCTGAGAAAATCTAGTCTAGAATTGGGGTCAACAGTGTCTACACATAACATTAGAACATGTATAAGAGACAACTAGATATCGCATTACGCTTAATATCGAAATACAATACCTTCCATTGTGGTGGTGTCAGCTGAAGAACCAAATGCTCATGATAAAATAGGATCATCAATTCTCGTTGACGATAGTAATGCATGCATAAATACTGCTTATAAGCCATAAAAGCGAAATGTGTAAGCAATCCCACCAAACCACTTGGGAACAGAACCCCTTCCAAATTGTGACTGTTCACACTTATTTTTCACAACCCGTCCACCATGTAAAATTATTTACTCATAATACAGTCAAGCAAGATTAAACGCAAAAGTTGTACATGGTTTAACAAATGACCAGCTTTGTATTAAGCTACAAATATTCCATGCATTTTACGTGTGAGAAATTCAAGCGTTTTTTACCCAAAATATTTACATTCAATCTCTGCCGTTACTTTCGAATTAAACCACCCATGTGCATGGTATGCAAGTGTTAAAGCGGTATATAAAAATATTGCTTAAAATTGCACGCGTGTCTGTGAGGTATGCTATAGGGGTACTCACAGTCGCAGGTCCTGGTGAGTTGGTAATGGTCTACACCGGCGGCAGTGCCTAGGGTGGCGAGGTTAGAGGCTTCAAGATGAAGCCAGCACTTAGACTTAGGGTCCGTGGCGGCGTAGTCAATGGCAACACAACTGGTCTCGCTGTAACATTTGGTCTGGCACTCCGCGACACTTCCGATGGAAGCGTAACCGACACCGCCTTGGGCGTTCTTATTGGACATAAGAGACCATGTGGGCTGGCAAGCTGAAATGTGCACGACAGGGGATTGAAAACAGGTAAATGGGAAATTAATATATCTAAATTGTGAATTACGATAACAAATGTACACGAAATCATATATCTTATTGTAGTCCATTAAAGTAGTTTGTAATGAAGTCTCTCTTACCGTCAGTGGTAGGTGCAGCTATGAAGAAAGAAAAACGTATTGAAAATACTTTGTATAGAATAATTAACGTAATTTCATTTTAGTACTTATACAGAAAATTTATGGCAGAAACAGTGGACGTACTCGTGACGTCACAACGGGCGATCCTATACTGGTCAACACCGGCGACGTTGGTGGCGACGCTGTTGAAGTTGGTGATGTCCTCGTGCAGCCAACACTTGAGGGTGATGGCGGGAGACCAATCGAAGCCGACACACAGGGCGTTAGCGGAGCACGCAGCTTTGCAGGCATCCAGAGTTGTAGCGGAGCTTTGCTGCTTTCCACCCTCGCTGTTTGTGCTCTTCAATTCAGTGTAAGAATCGGTGCAGGCGCCTGTAGGACGAAACACAATGTTAACCAAATAGAGGATTACAAAATATACGTACATCGTTTATCGATTTAAGTGATGATACATCGGCAACGCCGAAAATAAACGTAAGTCATGCATCATATCTAACACAGGACGATGACATGCAATGAAATGAGAACTAGTACATTGTAATTGCATTTCATCATCTGAAGTTTGAGATCTTCAATAGCAATTCGGGACACAAACCACCTAGAAACAGGGCGGCATCGGACAAAAATATTTATTCTGCTGTTGAATTCGAGACTGTGCGAGATTGGAAAGAAGTCTGCTTCCAGAGGTGCTAGAGATGATGAATATTTGATATGCTGAAGAGGAGAACATCGTAATATCAGAAAGATGCTGCGAGGGTGGACTTCATTTACAATTGTACGTGGGCTGCGTGGACAAAGCGACTGAAATAAGAGGAAATGTGTAGCGCAAATTCAAGCAAAAGCAAACATGCATGCCTACTATGTTTTACAGATTGACTCTAACCTATGCACAAAATGTTGATCTTGTTGGAGTACACCAATAGAATAATTTTTACGGTTATTTATGACATGAACTGAGCTATTTAGAATCAGGATTGATACAATATGATTAATCACATATACATTTATCAGTTTCGCATGCTGTTTTAGCGGATACAATGTACCCAAATTGTACATCCTAACAATAATATGTTTCTACACAGAATTCATAAAATCTAGTGAGGCCTGTATACCACTAAAACTATAGAGATCTACGGTAATGGGGAAGAAATCACGACGAATTCACTTTGGATAAACTGCACCAGGAATGAACTAAGTAAAGTACTGATTTTAAAGAGAGTAAGAGCTTTAAAATAATCATCAACAAAAACTGATGAAAGTATTGAATAGAAGTACATGTATAATAAACCTTGAGTGACAGAGATGTTCTGAGGGGGTGCATCTATGAGTATCTAGAGAGGCATATGATATCAAACACATGAGATATACTGAACAGAAGAAACATTACTGAGGACACTGTAAGAGAAACACTGAAACATCAACCCACGACAGGCAACGGAGACAGATAGAGTAGTTCCCAACGGGAAATCTAAGTAGTAGTTGTACACAAGTTT
>JAXGGS010005792.1:2602-12706 GCA_035585475.1 Armandia brevis | reverse complement strand
GGTATATGGTATCTATTGACTGTGTTATGATACATGATAAACACAACCGCTTCTGTTACAAGTTTGATGATTTTAAAATATTGCGTGGATGGTGAAACGTTGCTTTTTACGTGTTGATATAACAGATTAAAAGTTCTACGTAGATATACAAGTATAGGAGTAGTTTAGGACATTAAGTAATATACAATGGGCTCTACCTGTGGTGGTGAAGCATCCGTCTCCTGATGCACGTGTGAGGGTGTAGTGAGTAACACCAGTGGCGGTTCCCTGGTTAAGTCCAGTGTTTGTGGTGACGATCCAGCATTTCTGTGCGCCGTTTGCATTGAAGTCCATTCCGATACATCTGTAAATGTTCATAGAATTTTACGAGCCGTATCCAGAATATTAATTAAACAAAAGAGAATTTCAATATACGATTATCCATTAAGACTATTGTAATATGTAAATTGCCGGTAACGTTTTTTGATCACTAGTGCGGTAAACGGATGAACAATCGCGGTTAAAGCCCGAAATGCTTTCGGTATCATTCACATCTCTCAAGTCTAAAATTGTATTAGCTGGAGTCTCATTACAATCATCATTCTAGCGCGTTAGTAACCAGGAATGTCGTCGTTTACTTTTGCGGTTAACGCAAGAGAAACATGGCCAGCACTGTACTAGGAGGCACAAAGGTATACCGGGTATACACAAACGTGCAATTATTACATGGACAAGCTGGAATAAAATATGAAGGACAAATAAGGTGTCTTACTGTAGGTTTGCGATGCAGTTGGCCTTGCAGATATCGACCGTGGTACCGGTGGCATCGTATGTACCTCCATTGATGTTGGAGTTGGCAAATTCTTGGAAGGAGTTAGTGCATGCTGGAAATGAAAATCAGAATAATTAATGAATAGAATAGTGGAACAGGATATAAGTAGATATTGCTGAAATTTCACGCATACAACATATAACATATAACTACTGTAGATATACGTTATAAGGCGGTCGGCGGGGGACAAGCCTAAAAAACAGTGCTTTGTCGGTACGCGCTACACCTAAGTGCACATGTACTATACATGAACAAAAAAATGTGACATTTGGTCAACCCGCGCTATATGTGCTTAATCGGGGGACATATTACAAAACCGTCTTATACGGTCTGAATCTGGGGACAGGCTAGACCCGCCTTATAGCGAATACCGCCTTATAACGGATATCTACAGTATCTAAATTCTCGGCCAGGTTCTGAGCATGATCAATCGGTTGATGGTTTTCACAAAATGTAAAATAAATCGAATATCGTTAAGGGTTGAACTTACCTTGACCGGTGGTCGCAGAGGCGTCACAGCTTCTTGATATCAGGGTGAAGTGTTTCGTGTTTGGTTTTGTGCCTTCGTTTATGCCGCTCACACTGGTCAGAGTCCAGCATTTAAATGTGGTACTCAACTCGGCGAAATCGAAGCCAGCGCAATTCGTCAGCACGTTCAAGCACTGGTTCTTACACGCATCGATAGTGTTGATGTTAGCCTGTCCAGTTCCACCGTCAACATTGGAGTTGGTGTATTCTGTCCATTGTCCGAGACAGGCTATATTGGAGAGAAGGCAAAAGAAGAAATGAAAATGAGATATCCCCTAGTTCATCGTCAGCGCAGAGGATTACAGATTGAGAGGGACGGTATTACCGAGAAGGCAGAGGTGAGAAATATGATTGCATATCAACCAACATAACTGGGATATCTGACAGGAGTGGACAGATATCGAGATGGATCTCGATATCGCACTTCACGCGACTCATCAATGTTGAGAGTTAACGACACTAAACTACCCGTAACTTACTGAAACAGTTAACCCTTGTAAGAAGTTTATAAAATTTGCTGCCGGGGAAGCTGCCCCGAATGTTGTTCAGGCTGGCGGGGTTGGAATATGTCCAACATTTGGTGGACAGGTTTGGTGTGTATCCATAGGCCAGACACGCGCGATCGTTGGCGCATTTGCCGCTGCAGTCCTGGTCCGTTGTTTCACTTGATGGCAATCCGCCGGTAGCTTGGGAGTTGTCGTGCAACTCGTATGTACCTTTGCAGGCTGCAGATTCCAAAATAATCCTAATTAGTGTGTGAAAATTGTCCATAGAAAATGTACTGACCACTTAATATGTATATGTATATTGATATGGAAATGCTCTGATACGTCTTTAATTATCAATTTCAAGATTAGCCGGGGAATTTTCTCAATACAGGTGATCGTATTGGTTCGCACCTAGTTGATATATTACAATCGGTGCTCTGATTATGCTTAATCAGTGGGTTCGCCGGCGTTTTTATTGTAATAGAGTAAAAATATACAATACAAAACGTACTTCCATCACAGTACGCGTTTCTAGTGAGTATTGAGTAGCTGTTGGCGCCAACTTTGGGGGTAGTTGTACCAACAGACTGCGCGAAATAACACTGCGGTGTCAGCGATGGAGCGAAGGTGAGACCAGCGCAACTTGTGGTAGCGGCGCAGGCATCTTTACACGATTGCTCGGTAGCGACGTTAGATTGACCGATACCACCGGTGATTTCTGTATTAGGCAAGGGCTGAAATGTTCCTCTGCACCCTGAAAGATAAAAAGGACACAACGCATAAGAAAGCTGGACTGCAAGATCTCCAATTCCAAATAACATAAAGAATTGTCGCTTTTGATTAATATTTACATGACTAATCATAAGTAGTCGTGTTTGCGCAGTAGCATTATGGTTGACCTACTTTAACAAAAGCGTTAAATATTGACCTACTCTGACAACATAGTTGATATTGAAATACCTGGACAATAGCATTGGTTGACCTACTTTGGCAATCGCATTAATATTGCCCTATGTATGGCATTTAAGTTGACCTACTTAAGATTTTAGTATTAGGGTTGAATTACTTGGACAATAGCATCAATGTGACTTACTTTGACAGTTAGCGCTCCTGGTCAGCACTCTGTAAAACGTGACGCCATCGATGCCGTACCGAATCTGACCGAAGACGTCCACGCTGGTGTAGATGTAGCAGCCGGGGGTGACGTGGAACTCGGCCGCCACGCAGCTCGGGTTCTCGGCGCAGCGTGCCTGGCACAGCTCGAGGGTCGTGTCGCCGGTCAGATCACCGCCGGGCGCCTGTGCTCGCGGACTCTCGAGCCACGACGCCGTGCAAGCTGTCAATCAAAAAGTAGGCACGGTATTAAACATGGCTTCTATATTCCTATGTTTCATGATTTTAATTTCTCTTGTATAATTCTCTTGCAACCGTTTAAAAACGTGTACTTCGTATTATGGGGGCGATGCGACACACTAACTTGAAAACACTGAGAAGAATAAGGCATTAGGGAAAGTCTATCTAAACGGAAATATCTTACCTCCACAAGCATCTGATCTTGTGCGCAATTGGTGGAAATAATTCCCCGTTGGTTGATTTGTGATAAGCGAGCCCAGCGCTGAGTTCAGGTCGTCGAAAGTGCTGCACTTTGGCACAACGGCTTCACTCCATTGGGCAGCAACACAATTCAGATCATCGGCGCACGCTTCTTGGCACGCCTCCTCTGTGACGGCCGAGGTACCGGTGCCACCGGCAGAGCGACTGTTGGGAGACGTTGTCCATGTACCAGTACATCCTGCAATACAAGAGCACAATTACAAAACACGTCATTATTTTAAATCGTTTATTAATATTGGGACTCGCGGTACGTTTCTATATAATGCAACCACAATTATTAGTATACTCGTACTTGTGCATATTGAGTTCTTGACATTGAGAGTGTAGAAAGTGCTGGATGGGAAGGTGCCCACTTGTAGATTTGATGTGGATGTGTAATGCCAGCACATGGTGGTGACTAGGGTGGGTGTCCACGCTAGAGCTTTACATGCGGAAGCTTTGGCACAGTTCTCCTGGCAGGTGGATAAAGTAGTAACTCCCTGTTGTACAACGCCCCCTGGTGCCTGGGAATTTGATGTTCTCGTCCATGTAGCCAAGCATTCTATAATCACATAGACAGTTTATAAAAATGAGTACAATGGTAACATGGGTAAAAATGGTTGGTGAGTTATCGACATTTTAGACCAATGTGGATGGGTTGATTTATAAATACACGTACTCTTGCAATTTGGATTTCTGACTCCTACAACATACAAGGTCGAGCCAAGTTGTTGATTAGGGGATCCTATTGTGCTGGCATCGGTAAACTTTGAGCATTTGATGGCGCCATTAGAAGACCAGACGATTCCAACGCAATCTTGTTCAATAACGCAGAGCGTTTGGCAGCTCTCCAGGGTAGAGGCTGTGGTGGGAGATCCTCCAGCGGCGGTCCTGTCAGAGGTGGAGCTCCATGTGGCCGAGCAACCTACAACAAATCATCAATACTACTTTACATATTGTCAACAATTAACATACAGTGATATACAATCGACGTTGACTACCGGTTATATAACGTAACGTTCGTGTAAATGTAAGGAAATATAATACGAGCCACCCAACAGCGATATTACTTGTAATGTGCGATAATATAAGATCATCAATTAGGCAGAGGAATTTTATTCATTTAATGATATGGGAGTAACTTACTTGTGCAGTCTCCACTCCTGGCCTGTACGGTGAAGACGTTGTTGCCGGCCACACTTGGACTGAACGTGACGCCGGCGGAGTACAGAATACACTTGGGGTTGGCGTTCGGGTACCATCCGTAAGCCGTGCACGACGACGTGAAGTCGCACTGCAGCTTACACATGTCACGTGTGGTGATGGAGGGCATCTGCGTGCTCGGCCCGCTTCCGGCGTAGTTGCTGAGAGTCTGATACTGCACCGAGCACACTGAAAAATAGGTCACCAGATTGAATAATCAAAACTTGGGACATGATATTAATACCGCAGATAGAATTACCTTGCGTAAATATACTTTATACAGCATTAAACTTACGTGTGCATTCCTCGCTCCTCGACAGAAGCTTGTAAAATGTTGTCCCCTGTGCGTTGTTGGAGGGCGGGGTGGCCACAGCGCCAGCGTTTGTCCAGTACTGACACCGGGCGCCAGCGCCACCTTGCGGGTTCCAGGAGACGCCCACACAATCCTTGTTATACGCGCAGCCCGACTGGCAGGAGCCACTCGTGCTCGCTGAGATGTTGCTGCTTCCGCCGGATGGGTTGGTGTTGGCAAACGTTTGCCATTGAGCAGTGCATTCTTAAAGAGAGATGTTGCGATTGTTACACGATGACGCATAATGTAGACATATAAATCATTGAACGGGCTGATGGAATCCACAGTTCAATAAGCCGCTGACATATCGAGTACTGGATGACCTACTTTCTGGGCATCCGGTTCCGTTTCTGCTTTTGACGATGAAGAGGGTCGTGCCGAGAGAGTTGCCGGTGGGCAGTGGTGACTGGGGAGTGAAATAGGCGAGGCACGTCTGAGCGCTTAACGGATTGAAGGACACTGCTTCACACGAAGCGTTGACGGTGCAGACATTCTTACAGTCGTCTGCTGTTTGGATGCCGGCCTGGTAAACACCGCCAGCTCCCATTTGGTTCAGGACAGCATTGAAGGAGGCGGAACACTGTGCTACAATAGTAGAATTGATAATATTGAATCTTTATATTAAAGTCGTAAGTTTGACAGTTGACAATAATCGAATCGAGTATATCTTTTGTGGTATTTGAGGAAAAGTCGTTCTTTACCTCCGGGGCAGCCAGCGCCTGTTCGGTTGATCAGTTGATACATATTGTCACCAACACTTGTTCCGATTTGAATGGTGAAGAGGTTTGGAAGAGAGAAGAATTGACAACTCCCACCGATCCATCCTAGCCCTGCACAATTCCCGTCTAACGCGCAACCGTTTTTACAGCTATCCACATCCAAGTGGAGTGGCTTTGCGACGCCACCGGTGGCTTTGGAGTTAATGAATTCTTGGAAAATCCCGATGCAGTCTGAGTGAAAAGAGCAAAACTTTTATTGAGGGACAAGGGGATACCTGATCGATTGAAAAACGAAAACGGTGTCCGTTAAATATCTATGTGAAGTAGTTCGCAGACTCACCCGCAGGGCATCCAGCTCCAGTTCTTGCTGCGATGTAATAAAACGTGTAGCCGGGGAAATTTCCTTGCAGGATTTCGTTTTGAGAGAGTCCAAGATATTTGTAGCAGAAGTTATTGATGTACGCGTACCCGTTACAATTTGCCGTGAACACACAGTCCCGCTTGCATTCTTCCTCGTCTGTCATGGGGATGGGTGTGATGGCTTTGGTAATAAACGTGTCGGAGTAGGTAGTAAGCGTGTACTCACAGGCTGAAATAATAGAGGGAAAATCAAATGATTAATCCGTCAGATAATGTAATGGTTATAATCAGTTAGACCCCTAAAGCTCTCAACCAAAGCTCCAGGAATTTTACAATACTGACATTTCGTGAATGAACATTACTAACAAGGCAATGCCAAATAAGTGAGGATTAAGGCGTTTAGAAAATATCTCATGCTTACTGGTTGGAGGTGTTGGGCAGCCATTGCCAACTCTTCCGGTTAGATTATAGAACTGGTTTCCCAGCGAGTTGCCGACAGATACGGCCGTAAAAGGGACGATGCCATAGACAGTGCACACACCATTAGACCAGCCAACAGCACCACATTCTTGATCGTTGACACAGATTGCCTGACATTTATCCAGGGTGTTTCCGGCGTTGTTCTGTGTGCCACCGACAGTGTAGACGGTGTTGTAGTAAGGCTGCCAAGTTCCAACACATCCCCCTGAAACCAAAATTACCGGACACATCATTAATATTTTTGATCTTACAAACTTGGTCTTTCATTATGATCACAGGTGCACATGGGGGTACATCATATACCTCAAACTACGACAGGCAAATTAATACAATTCAATCCAATTGATTGATTGAGGTAGGAGAATTCATACCTGTAGGACAACCAGCTCCGGTTCTTGCCCCGATCACATAGAATGTGTAGCCGGGAGCGTTATTGGTGCTAGGCGTGGACGAAATGTACGTGTTACACCGGGGGGAGGCGGCAGCGTTGAAAGCGATGGCGACGCAGGCGGCGTTAAGGATGCAGTTTTTCTGGCAATCCTCCACCGTGGTCGCGCTAGCCACTTGAGTAGCTGTTCCAATTCCAAGCTTACTGCTGATAGGCGTCCAAGGAGCGGTGCAATCTACCAAAGAACAACTCAGAAGTTAATACGAATAACAAAATAGTGTCATGATTGAACGAGACTTCCGGAATAATAAGAGGGGAAAATGAACAAATATGGGTTATACTATGATTGCGCTATGATTTGATCCTTACTTGCTGGGCATTTGGTTCCAGCTCTGCTGAGCACAGTGTAAAATGTGAAACCAGAGGCGACCTGTACAGAAGACAGTTGCGCGTAGGTAAATTTGTTGCATCTCTGATTGATTGGATTGTTCTGGCTGAATGACACACCGCCACAGTTAGCCTCGTTCACACAGACTTGCTGACACTGTGATACAGTTGTGCCACTGGCCACCGCCGCACCTCCCAATCCATTGGACGACAGCCTGACTGAAAACGTTCCTGAGCAACCTGAAAACAAGTGAACGATTTTAGTTGAATCAATCACAAATCGGGACGTGGAATAATTTCATCGGACAAATCAGATTATATAATGCATATAAGTTTAGAGGTTTAGAGTGAGTACCTGATGGACAGTCAGTGCCCGTCCTAGCGGTCAGTTCGAAGTAGGTGGAGGAGGGGAGAGTTCCAACCTGCACCTGGGACACTTGGGTGGTGCTGGTGAGCGGATAGCATCGGTTAGCGGTGTCAAACGCCGCACCCAGGCAAGCAGGGATAGAGACGCAGTTCGATTTACACGTGTCAACCTTCGTCGCTGACGTATCCTGTGGTACTCCTGATGTCACGCCAGAGCTGGGGTACGTCGTAAATTGGCCGAAGCAATCTGGGAAAGGCGCACAGAATCATGTCAACTTTGCAGTTCATACTAACAATGACTAAATTTCAGCGCTATTGTGAATACTTTAAACCAAACTGACAAAAATACGTCACTATATGATCCATCAAAACTCACCTCAACGGCAACTTGACCGATCTCCAAAAAATGAAATGCGTGCATATCGTCCCAAGCAGCTGCATCAATGCACCGACACCAAACTTTCATAATTTTACATTTAAAAAAATCGCCACACGTCTGCTCTGATATGGACATCAGCTGATGTCCAGATCAGAGCAGCACAAGTATCCCTAAGGAGGGATGCGTTTCCTGATATGGATTGGCACAGGTTTCATAAGCAGGTGCTGATGTTAGCGCGAATTATACAGTCTCACCATTTATACTTCATCACCAAAACTTACACAAATCACTGTTGTGTAATTAATTTGCTGCATCTCACATTAGTGTACGTCAGATGCAGTTGATATGGTATTGGTAAAGGTTTCACACATATCCCATGTATATGTCAGTAGAATATGGATATCAAATATTTCACGTGCCTTAAAACAATGATATATAACTAGAACTACGAAAGATGCATGGCAAGTTCCTTTTGTCTCTCGAAAAATTAAATAATGAATTTCTGCATGACAAATCTAATCTCGTTGTTGATTTCATCAAAAGTCACTCGTGTTAATTTTACATCCAATGTGATTTTCTTTTCAATAATCAAAGTGCTGATCAAGAGACAAAAGTTACTTGTAATAAATATGTCGGGTGTGTATATCAAAATTTACAGCAAATATGCGCTCTAGCAAAAATGCCGGTAGTGCAAACTCACGAAAGTATATGATGAAAAGCTGTTTCTAGCATAAAATGAATCAGTCGCTAAAACTGATCACTCCGCACTACCAGTGCATTAAAAAACATACGTATTTCTTAAAAAAATACAAAAGCATAGCATTTCCGACGTTTAACGAGTAATTCTACCTGTTGTGGGGCAATTTCTAGTGCTCTCGGTCAGTGTGTAATGGGTGATTCCGGGCTGAGGGTTAGTGGGTGAGGTGGTTGTGTGTAACCAGCACTTGGACGTCGGATCAGTTGGTGCAAAGTCGTAACTTTTGCAAGTGACGTCGCGCAGGCAACTCTGTGCGCAGTCCGGCTGGGTTGCAACAGCTGGCTGAGCCGTTCCACTGCCGATGTTTGTATTCTCTTGTGGTTGGAAAGTTCCGGTGCAGACTGAAAATTTACTAGTAGATTAGTACAAAAAGAAAAACTTGAGCTGAGGTCTTTTCGTGATCAATTGAGCGAATCTTACGAATTACGCAATTTTTACAAACAAATAATACTCCGAAATACAAATATATGTGTACCGGTAGTCGAAAATCCTAAAGACACGAACGCGATTATTGTAATATATTGTCAGACTAACGGTGGCTAACAACAAGGTTAGATTTAACACGAGGAACATAAATGTAAATATTGATGCAGAGAGCTACATTGTGTGGAATGAAATATATATGTGTTCACATCATGCCGAGAAAAGATTTTAAAACTACTATAGAGAAACATTCGAAGACTTCAAGGACAGTGATAAACCTTTAGAAGATTCTGTACATAACAGTTTAATGATTATTGTAAATATATGAGAATATCAACATCATAGTATTATGAAAAGATAGAGTCTAAACATACGGATACGCGGTTAATAGATATGGTAAAAAACTACAGGCAAACAAGAATACACATTGTTGTAAGACGGAAATGAGAGAAAAGGACAGAACAAATAAAGAACATTTAATAAATGGCAGAATGCTTCTGGCCGAGCTGATCCCTGAATATCCTAAACTACTTACTCTGGACGGGTGTGGGAGTTGAACCTGTTAATATTTCAAAAAGCAAGATTTACACACACCAATTACTTCCAGCCACCACACGTGAAACATTTAACATAAAGGATTGCGACGTTCATAAAAAACTGGTCAAATACAGAATCCTCCGAACATTTGCGAGTGATAACTTTTCTTAATGTTCTTATTGCAACGGTGATTTATTTAAGATGAGAGCGCTAGCGGTCCATTTAACGAAGGTCTGGCAGCATCCCTAATTGCTGTGGAGAGTTTGCGTTACCTGGAGTTGGTGCGGGTGTGTTGCAGGTAGTGCGGTCTATTTTCTCGAATGTGACACCAAA
>JAXGGS010005681.1:0-15002 GCA_035585475.1 Armandia brevis | reverse complement strand
AACGTAATCATGCCCGCCATTAAAACGACTTTTTTACTATTTCTTCCAGAGCGAATCTAAAGGCTCTGTTCGCAAGCTTAACAAATCAGAACCATCCACCTTCCGATTAAACAGAAAACGCAAGGCATCCGGGCCTGAGCCCGAGAAGCTCCCAAAGATGAGGAAGAAGACGATGTGAATAATCTCGAAAAATTATCCAATATCACACTGTGTATCATTTTCCACGACATTGTCTTCTCTACAGCCTAGATTAACATCAACACGGACAGCTGCATTTCATGATTTTCACTTTGCACATTAAAAACGGAACAATTATATATCAAATAAGTAAATCAAGCTTACGTCTGCAAAATGCATAAGCAAATATTGTTCTGGTGTTCCATTCGGTGGTGCAATAATACTCTACTGGTATATGTGGTTCGTTTTTCATACTTGAGGAAGGCCAAAGATTTGCGTTACAGGTCACAGAATAAACTCCTGTAAATCCTAGGTTCTGATTTAACTCGTAACCGAGGCTTGATAATCTTGTTATCCCAGTATTAGTCATCTCGGCGTGCATTTATCCCCAAACCTGTTCCTCGATAGCAAATTATTTTTTGATAAAACGTTATTTTTAACAGAGCCCAATGTTCATTGAAGAAATGTGTACATAGCCGGCATTACTCGAATTTCAGAATTTTAGCTGACGACTGATACTTAATTCAGTATTTTACGGAAATTGTAAACTAACAGTTCATCAGTGCTACTGAATATGTTTTTGTGTACTCCTGAATTGTTCTACATGTCCAATGTTTTGTGTTTAACTCAGTAGGTTCATCTCTTCATACTATGTAATCATGTTATAAATAAAAGAATTCATATAGTGTACAACGAATGCTTATATTTTAAAGCTCATGATAGGAAAAGGTCAATGAAAGTCTTTAAAATGTCTGGTCATTTAAAGGTCAAGTTTTTTATTCGGGAAACGAAAAAGACACTTGACAAAGCCACATGAAGGAACTACGCTATTAACTCTGTTCTGCCATAGTGCTTAATGACGAGATAGAAAGATTATGCAAATCAATAAATTCACTGCAAATAGGATTATAAAGTAAATTGGGATGGGTAAGGTTATATATAATGAACTGAAAACAGTTACGGCGATTCATTACGAAAGAGTAGGTATCCGTAAAAATAAACTTTGAAAGAAACTAGAGCTGGCAGTACAGTTGGACATTTCCGCCATAGCACTGGTATTTCAATTAGTTTTCCCCATACCGGGTAATTGTTGTTCAAATTTATATCAGTTTGCCAATTTCATAATATCGAATGTCTTATGTACCAACCTAGGGTATGCAGTACCAGAAATATTTTCTAAAAAGCGAATCTTATAATGGACACGAGCTAGCGATTCTTATAATGGATACATGCATAGTGCGTGCATGCTAATAAGAGTACATGTTAAATTAATCTTACCTGGTGTATATCCAGACTGGCGATGTCCATGTGAACGATACACGCCTCCACGTTCTGCAGCATGTTCTTATTCTGGTAGTGAGCGACGAAGTCCTGCATCACAGACGGTGCCATAGAGGAGAGCTTGTCGTTCTGGATGTACGGCTCGAGACATTCGAGGAAAGTCCCCTTAGAGATGGGATCGTTGTTGAATCGGTCATATATCGTTCCAAAGAGAATGTCGCTGGGAATTACATTAATAAGTTTTAAAATCATATCTGTGCTATTTACTTAAATACGACTCTGTCGAATAACTGCTTATGTACCGGCAATTCAGACTTACGTTCTGTCAAGCTTAAGGCAATTGTCGACACAGATTGGAACGACCATCTAAAATAAAGGTCATCACAATGAGGGCAAATTAAAGGTGAGAGAGATTTAGAATCGAATGCATGCACTGTCAATCTACAATTCAATTCCATTTATTTTTAACATGACGCTATAATACCTGGTAGTATTCTTCCAGCTCTTCCATTTTCCCATGCTTAGGGCAGAGGACAGTCACGGCTAAATCCACATACTGCTCCAGAATTTCCAGAATCTGTGTTAAAATAAATCAGTCAGTTCGAGACATTGATCCACTTCACCTGTGTACGAGTGTCTCCGCAGATTTAAGACTTATGTGACGATTGGTTTGGTGTTACCTTTTCTGCGACTACTCGTCGTCGTTTATGAATTCCCCCATATAGTCCTACAACAGCCCTCGCTTTACCGTCAAAAAATCGTCCAGCAAGCGACAATGCTTCAGCAAATTTGTTGCTCTTGATTAGAACATCAAGCCTCTGTAATTGTACAAATGTTAAGGGATTACGACAATGTTCTACGAATAGTTCATGCTTCGAGGATGCCTCCGATCAAGCAAGGGAAAACATGTCGGTACCAACCTCTCTCCAAGGTCGTATGTTCATACAGTGAATGCCTTTTACGCCGAGTAAGATCATTTGTTGGTTAAATGTACAAATAGACTGATAACAAGCACGTTCTCCAGCATAAGCCTGAAAAAAGAATGTACGCTATATTTTAATCGCAATTTAATAGTAGTACCTATGAACATGTATAGTAGTCTATATTACCATACTACTTCATTTGTTATCTTGCGAAACAATAAAGGCGATCTTACCAATGCTTGACTGACATTGCCACCGGTTGCCAGCGATTTGTAGAAGCTTGTGCTGTACACGAGCTGGACATCTGCCAAGTCGACAACTTCTAGCTCTTCTTCAGTTCTCACGTCAATCACGTGGGCTCTCTCCGATGTGTCGATAACGACCATAGTTCTCGAATTCATCCACTGAAATCAAATATAGGTGCCATTCGTTCACTTTAAGCGCATACATTTCTTATTCACTGACAGTATCTGATTGAGAATCACAATGTTCGACAACGGTATTTACCGTCATGGCCAGTAATTTATAAGGGAGTTCCGTCCTTTGAAGGGGTGAAACTTTGATATCATCAGCTCCATTGCAGTTCACCTGGAGATATAAATGTATAACTTTCGCAATGCGTTCATGTATAAACGATGCTGACATGGCATGTGTGCGTGAATATAAGTCAACATTGTTTGCATCTCCTACCTGTGCAAAGTGAATACTCTGATCTCTGGCAAATGCGAGTACTGGATCTATTGTTCTGTTGGACTCTGACACTTGAATTATTACAAATTGCCAAGCAAGTAATGGGAGAGTAGCCGAGTCCCCCTACAAGAAGATATTACATGTTTGAAATGAAAGTGTGATAAAATAAGTTGGTAGAGTTTTAAGTCTTAGCTTTATTATGCAATTAAATAACAAGGAATATTCTTACCTTTAATGGGTGCATGTACAGAACCTTTAGATGTGGCCTCACAGTCACGATCAATACCTTAGACAATGACGCCATTGCTAGGACTATGACGTCTTTCATCGGGTGATCATGCATGGTGTGATGCATGTGTAGGGGCTCAATGGTGCAAACTTCGCCGCGACTTCCGGAAAATAAACACTTTGACTCACACGTCCGTACACCTATCAGTCTCCTGTTAATAAATGAATTACATGTATATAAAACTTTAAATAACTACGTTTTAATTCAAATAGAAACGAAAATAAAAAGTCTTGGTGTCAAATGGCGAAGCTAGGGTATATAACCCATCAGTACATTGCACGATCTCAATATGACTTACTTAAATTCAAGTTCAAAGACCGAGCCTCCACTATCACTGCACACAGCAATGGTAAGATCATCGGAGAACTTGACGTGGAGAATGGCAGTTCCTGGTGGGTGCACATCGGTGATCGTCCTCAACAGCTTTCCATTCGTCAGATCCCACATTGTAATCTATAACAATTGAGAATAAAATATGTAAATTAAATGTATATCAAATTGAGTAAAACAAACATGCACAGGACTGCAACGTAAATTCTCTAAATGTACATGTATGTAAGACGTAGATTTTAAACGTATTACTTGGCCTTTGGCAAATCCACTGAGTAGCCTGGTGCAATCTTTGTTGAAGCTCAAGGCAGATACTGCTCCATACTGGGCTCCCACAGCCGTGCTACCCAGGCACCACTTCAATGCTTGCTTAGGATCTATCAGGGGCACAACTCATTTTTAGAACTAGAGATGTTTTATTTTTTTTCACGTTGTTCCAATTATCAAAACGCGTTGTTTGTTTAATGAAATACTTCCAAGAGTTAATTACCGAATATCAGTACGAGTCCGTGGGACGTGCCGACTGCTATGAGAGATGACACCGCCTTCAATGAATAGACAGAAACAAATTAGTTTTAAGAGTCATATCACCAAAAAGTATCTCAGATTAATTTCCAGAAGCACCGTTGGTTCTGCACTTACCATAGCAGTAGGCATTCCAGCATCTACACGATCCTGCAATTAATAAAATTTCACTACAACATCATACATGCTATACAAATGTATTTCGTGAATATAATAGTCGTCTGCAATAAACATTTCATTCTCCCTTATACATGTATGCATGTTTTCAATAAGTAGTAGAATGTTGTTTTAATCATACCGAGGCGGATGCGAGCTGTGCGGAAACTCCTTTGAGTATAACATGTCTCAGGATTGCACCATGTTGATCATATCGAATATGCTTCTTGGACCTAGGTTGCAGACATGAGAAATAATTGAGCAGGTGACATTTTGCCATGATTGATTGTAGAGTAATGTACTAAACACATAATTATGCAGTGTTCTTAGAGTGTTTTATAGAGACATGTTTAATTGGAGAAGATCATGATGCTTACTTTCGCTTTGGTTTCCCCTCTAAGATGCCTTCGACACTTGATATGGACCCTGTTTCACCCTGATCCCCTTGATAAGTTTCAGCTGGGACCAAGTCTTCATCTTGTAAAGGAGAATCATCGTCAGGCTGAAACAACAATTCACAAATACAATCAGTTGCCTCTTCCCTGGTGTTTGTACCTTTGTGTACATATATTGAGCGGAAAATGCAAACGTTTTATTATCACGTTAAAGAAACAATAATATGTATATGTCAATTTTTATCAACCTGTTCACTGCATATGAGCATGTGAAACTTACCTCATTAAGAATGCTTTCTAAAGTAGGTGGATTGTCCACCGGTGGAAGATCAAACTCTTTATCATCCAACTGAAACATAGATATGAGTCTGTTATTAGAGGCATGCATGTCATAATGGATTTATGGACCACGTAGATGAAAAAACACGATCACCAACCCGAACCCGAGCACGCACAGGTATGTGATGTACATTTGTACATCATAACATGAATTTTTGTGAATCTACTCGACTCATATGTATATGTACAATGTACATGCATGTACAAACAAGCTTATCAATATCTTTAAAGCAATAGTTTACAATTTGGAGAAAGTGTAGGGCTACTGGAATTTGTTCGTAGATATATGTGTCGATTTGTCACAAGTTGCACAAATATGGCAAAAGCTACAACTAGTTAAAGAATGATTTTGACATATCGGATGCATATTTTGGTGTATTCAGCTGAGCGATAATAAGGTGTTTTAGGGAAGTGTCAAACATTATTTTGACCGTGTTGTCAATAGACGTTGCATTCAGTACGAATAAAAACTTTCACGTGTGCCAAGGTATGTATGGGTTTATTCAGTGGCTTCAAGTGTGCTAAACTTACTTCATCGAGCACTAAATCGAGATTATCTGACAAGTTTGTCACCGGATCCTCCTCCTCTGCCATTTTACCGGAAACGGCTGTGGCCAATCAAATTTTGAATTGAGTTCACGTGATTTGCTTCGCAACCACCGTCAACATCCGAGCGACTGCTTCATAGTTTCAGTGGATTCTCATACTCTTTCAAGTATTTTGTGATATTTGTGGTGAGTATTTGTGCAAAAAGTTGTTTATTAGACGCTTATATTCCTCTGCTAATATGAGCATTCGCCAGTAAGATTTCTATGCCGTCTAGTCAATGAAATTCAATATTTACAACGACACGTCAGATTTGTTTCATGCCTTCTGACTGGCAGAACAAGCAGGTGCTTGCCATACATTAGGACCAAAGTAACAAATGTGTCGATATTTTGATTTATTGAGACTTCCATAATTAATTTAAGCACGAATATATATTTGTTTGTGGACCAAATAAAGGCATAATTGACATCAACCGTTGATTGGACCGGTAACGATATATATTATTTAGCCATTTCGCACTCATTCCTTGTACGGTATATGTGGATTCGTATATGTACATGTAATTGACGTTTATGTTTTTTATGAAGCAGTTGTTCCTTTTCCTTTATTTTAGACTCTCCCAGCATAAACGCCAGGTTAGAAAATGGCTCGTAAAAGGGCAGAAGTAGCTTTGCAAAATGAGATCGAGACCCAAGAAGAATGGGAGGAGATGCTTGCCAAAGAGGGTCTCACCAGTAAGTCAGAATACCCTACATGCTTAATTCTAAGTGTTCTCTGTCGCTACATACCTCTTGTATACACATTTTACTGAACTGCATTTCGTGATGTTCTTTTTCAGTTGTTGATATCTACCAAGAATGGTGTGGTCCTTGCAAAGCCATGCTCACCGTCTTCAAACGTATAAAGAATGAACTTGGTGACGATTTGCTTCACTTTTCTGTCGTAAGGCACAACATTCTACTGAAACCATCTTGAGAGCATCACAATTTATTCAACAATAGATATGTAGCACCAGTCGCAATCTAATGATCTCTCCTTTTACTCGCCAGGCTAAATCCGACACCGTCGATGCCCTAGAGCGGTATCGAGGAAGATGTGAGCCGTGTTTCTTGTTCTACGCTGGAGGGGTGTTAGTCAGTGTTATACGAGGTGTGAATGCTCCTCTCATCAATCGATCTGTAACTGAGCAACTCTCCCATGAGCACAAAGTGCTTGAGGGAAATGCAGAAAGGAAAGAGGTATATTGGATCCTTTCATATATTACGCCATACATGTATATGCGATAAGCGTGATAGTAATCATCATCAATACTATTATGGATTTGTTTTCATAATTAGATCAAAGATCCTTTGCTTGGAGAACTAGAAGATGCATCAAAGGAACCGGATGGTGAGGAGGAGGAAGAGGAGGCAGAAGGTAAAATTTACTTTACTGTTGCACCATCTATACACGTATCACTATTATTATATATACCATGTCAAATATTGCTTGTCAATGCGTGCAGTGTAAAATACATTCGCTGACAGCATAAGGAATGTAGGTAGTCTAAAATCTTAGAATGTGTCTACCGCACTTGTCTAACATACTTGAATTTCTGACTATCCAAGAGCAAGTTTACTTCATTCTTCTACAAACTTGTTATTTTGTCTAACTTCAATTACTGTGTAAAATTCATGGCTCTTTAAATGAATAACCAGACAAGCCCGAGTCGGAATCAACTGAGGAAGAACATGGTTGGTGTTTGTCTGATAAGAGATTTAACACATATCATAGCTTGTTGTTTATATTTTGACGTTCAAAGTTCATATCTCAAGCCGATGATTTCGTTTTTGGTTCAAAATGTGCTAAATTCACAGTGAAATATTAGATAAGATCGTTCAAATATTTATGTTGCCACGCTCATCACCCTGGTTTAGATACCGATGTTTTTTCAGTTAAGCATTTACTAGAACAAACATACATGTACTGTTGCCATGAATTTTACTATCTTTCTGCATTGTCGGTGGTAGTTTTAAAATCGGGGTATCACCTTACTTTCAAAAAAGCATACTAGTCTTTTGTTGATATATAGCATTTGCGTCCTGCCATCATACTCACAAACGTCTCGGTATAGTTTCATTCAAATAGTAAAACATCGCCATTGCATCCTGAAAGCACAAAAATATAACCGGACAAATAATTTATATTTGTTTAAGCTTAGATAGTTAAGAAACTTAAGTCACGCTTTGTCATAAATGTGAAATCTAGAAGTGCGTATATTGATAAAGACCAGCTATGCTTTTCATTTAGAAACTTTAAGTAATTTTTTATTCTAAATGCATTTTGAGCTTGGGTATTATGGCAGGAAATTTCAATATTTCTTTAATGGTGCATTTCTGTAGAACACTAGTAATAATAATCTTTAAGTTGTGTGTAAAAACTCATTTCTCATCATGCTCACAACTCACTTTACTGTGTTTGCTTTTCACTCGTTTGTTCATACTAGCTGACGTAGTTGTGCAAAAATCAACTGAAAATGCACTAGATGAAACAAATGTAGATTTAATACCACAATCGTCGTCTGACAATGAGCTGGGTGAGTGAAACATGCATAACGTCAACATCTAACTGCAAGTCCTTTTCTGAGTTTTAAGTTTTTCCTCTTACACTGAGCTAATCACCAATAGCATTGCAATTTCCAAATATTTCCTGTCGGTCTCTGCAGTTCAGTGATGGCCGATTGCATATTATGTAACTAATTTAAGGTTATTGATTGTTATGCGCTAGTTGATAAGGTGGTTGAGTCGTAGTGTTTTAATATGATATTTAGGATTAAGATACCTGGAGCCCTGACACGGTTTAGGGATTTGAATAAATGTACTTTTGCAATCTTTAATTTTGTTTCAGTTCAACGTTATATGTTTGGAAAACCGTTACCTTTTTTTTCAGTTTTACTTTAGCCAAATTACTATGCTTAATATTTAGTTGATTTTCCGATACCATTCGTGATTTCTAGCATTGATCACATCCATGCATAGTTTGCCGCAATAGAACATTCACTAGTATGCTACGGGTTAGATATATTATCACTTATGAATTAAGTCAACCCTAAACCCTGATATTTTACACTTTACTGAATATTAACATGCAATTTATGTACTTCTGAAGAACGCGCCCTTAGTTTATGACTATCGTACCTGATTTTGGCCATGCTTGAACTATCTCACAATCCTGCCATGTATAAGCAATTGTCTGATATGTTTTCCTTTCTGTGCCACCATCAAAGGTATGAAATACTCTGGTGAAAACATAATATTCGAAAGCTTGCCAGAGCCTGCTGATGAAATTGAAGGTATATCCGCATCCTATGTCAACCATGCATGCATATATCCTGTACACGCTTTCTGTGTCATGTTTCAGTTCACTATATAGCCTCTCCAAAGTGTTCCGTATGTTTGAATACGTATCTGTTTGGTGCTGCTTTCACGGGGAAATGCTTCCACTAAAAGCTTTTCGTTTTGTTTTGTCTTGTCCCTGTCCTTTTCATGTTGGAACATTAAGAAATAGGTACGCACGAAGTAAATTGAAATAACATAGAATACGAGTTTTAGTGCCCAGATTGGTTTGCCTTTATGGACTAAGGTGCTTGGTTTTAGAGAATGTTTAGCAGTGCACTACCTAGCCTGAGCGTCACCAGAATTAGCCCATAATATGATATGATTTTAGTGTTATTTCCGGTTCATGAATTGCTAGGAGAACAACACTCTCTTTTTTCGTTGCCAACAGTTTTGTAATGGTATTTTAACCTTTTATCTAAATTTTCATTAGCCATGAATGTATAAATCGACCGACCGTATCAGATAAACAGAAGTCATAGTCTCGTCCATAAGAATGCACCAACCAAATAACCAAATTTAGTAGATAGATTTGTGGGGATTGCTAAGACGCATCTATCACTACTTAGTTAATATTACACACCTGGACTGTACAGTTCGCTTGAATGTTCGCTATATGCTGCCATGAATTTGTATTATGAGTATTGATGTACATGTATTAATTAATGCCATCAGACGGATTAAGGGAATACGACTCGGATGATGAGGGTATTATACATGTTTACAGATTGATCACAGATTAAGAGCATGCGTTATTATGAGATAATCCCACAGTATTGCTCGATAATTCACCCAAACCATCTGCCCAATAATTATACGTATTGAATTATGACTTATTTATGTGTCTCCCCTGTCCATTTGAAGAATGCCTGATCGGACATTTGATCCATATTGGTCACATAGAATCAATCATTGATTTTGTAACGTCCTCCTATCCAAGAGTGAAACATCTTTGTACATCTATGTACTTCCATCACCATGCCTGTCCAGTTATGATATCTTGGTATACTCGTTGTATAAGTCTTCCAGTTTTACCAAGTCTCCCTTATTTTGACGTGAATGAAGCCTGTCAAACTATTTATGCTACTTAAAACCAATATTTCGTACATTAACATACCAATATACAGATATGTGTTGCTTCTAACATAGAAAGGTATAGCTTGTAACAGAATTTCGACACTTAAATGCCGTAGAGTAATGATGTTGTACATGCACCTGTTTTACTAGACATATAGAACGGTCTAGTGGATGGTTTAGGGTACACGACTAGTTTGAATATTTTGCCTCTCTTTACAAGTGTAATGAATATAGTATATATTTAATGTTTAATGTGTAAACTTATTATGAGGATATAGAAATTTGTTGAATTATGCTGCGATTATCACAACTGTTATCATTGAATGAAAATTCCTCTATGTATTAATATTGATCTCATCTTGTAGTAACATATTTTCATGTTCTAGATTTCTCTTTCAAAATTGATGGGTATTTTTTCAGATGGCTAGCTGCATGTTTGTTTGATTTTAAAAACACTGATGCTGCTTCGTGTTATGCTTCATATGAGTAACACAATTATTTGCCTTTACAGAGGTTAAGAAAACTGTCACTGTTGCCATCATCAAACCTAACGTTGTCAAGGAAGGAAAGGCTGATGAGATCATAGAACAGGTCAGAGCTCGATTCAAAATATACTATAATTACAACAGTAAGTTCATATGAAGCTGCTCTTGCATATTCTTTTGCTCTTACTTTAAAATATCGTGTTGTTTGTGGTTTGGATTCAGATGAAGGAGAGAGGTATTGAAATTCTTGAGCAAGACGAGAGAACGCTGACAGAGGAGGAGGCAAGAGAGTTTTACAAGCACAAGGACGGAGAGGTGCGTACTTTCGTGCAATATCTATGTGAATTAGAAATCTCATTAATTCATCAAGAAATAAATTTAAAATTTAAACACCAGCTTGGTACCCGGATTGTTAATTTGTATACATGTACCGTTCTCCTTCTAGGAGTTCTTCGAGGACCTTGTGAAGTTCATGTCCAGTGGGCCATCTGTTGTTCTGGTTATCACAAAGGGAGAGACTGGAGAAGGAATTGTCGAGGAATGGAGGGAGCTTCTCGGTCCAGCGGCTGTCGAGGACGCCAAGGAACAGGCACCCGAGAGGTAAGTACCCGTGCATTTCACCACATCCGACGATGGTGAAATTTGTGAAAGCGGATTAGCATCCATGAATTAACGCGCCGTTGTTTTCGTTCTCTTCAGCTTGAGAGCCAAGTATGGCGAGGAGAAATATGTCAACGCTGTACACGGCAGCGACTCCTCAGATACAGCCATGCAGTGAGTGCCTTCATATCAACCCATAATCCACCATATGTGCTCATATTTAAGTATTTTTCATGCTAACATGATCATTCTGCTGCCTTGTGTAAAACTATTTTTTGTTTTCCTCATCCAGAGAGTTGGCCTTTTTCTTCCCCAACTTTGCTGTGCCGACGGTACAGAAAGGAAAGAAAGCCAAGGTGGAGCGAACACTCGCCCTCATCAGACCAGATGCTCTCAGAGAGAAAAAAGGTAAGCGCTTGACGCACATGAAAAGAAAATGAGGGTTCCGCTCTTCTTTTTTTGGTATAAAACTGTAGGTAACCTCGCTAATCTCTGTTTCAGACGAGATCATGGCCAAAATTGAGGAATCTGGATTCCGTATCGCTATGCAGAAGGAAATCACATTATCCCGAGAACAGGCTGAGGAATTCTACAAGGAACACAAAGACCAGGACTACTTCGAGGGACTTATGACGAGAATGACAAGGTCAGTGATGGTGCATCGAGTTATACGCGTCTTTCTGATTTTACATTGATCAGATAACGCAATAATGGCGATTTGTTAAATAATTTCTATTTCGCCATCTCTTACAGTGGTCCATTATTAGCGTTAGCCCTTGCCAGAGAAGACGCTGTCTCATCATGGCGTACCGTGCTCGGACCCAAAAAGGTCGATGAAGCCAAAGACCAAGCTCCAGAAAGGTGAGCTATACAAAATACAAATAATAAAATTAAGAAAATAACCTCAACCCGTTTCATTTGCATGCGGCGGTAAAATTATAAATTCCTGTTTCTGTTTAGTTTCCGCGCCCAGTTCTCCGTCGATGAAGAATTCAACATGTTCCACGGCTCAGACACGCCGGAAGCTGCGTCTGAAGAGCTGAAATATTTCTTCCCAATGCAACAGACGGTCGCCGTCATCAAACCAGATGCTTACCAAACCAAAGGTAATGCATTGTATTCATTAACCCATAAATCATAATGAAAACCTGTACTCGTGAATTCGGATAAAATTGCATACCGGTATATGAATACCATGATATGTCTTTATTTTAAATATCAAAAATTGCTATTTCGTAACGCAGACGAGGTCATGAAAAAGGTCAAGGAGGCCGGATTCCACATAGCTGCCAGAAAAGAAACAGAATTAACGAAAGAAATAGCCGAACAATTCTATGCGGATCAAGCCGGCAAAGAGTATTACGGAGACTTAGTAGATCATATGAGCAGGTTAGGACCAAGCGCAGATGGCGTTATTCTATCTTAAATATGGATTCATACGTCTCTCATATGGACAAATGGAAACAGTATTTGTTTAATCACGTTCTTTCTTTGTTTCAGCGGTCCCACATTATTCATGGTATTATCTAGAGAGGATGCTGTTGATGGATGGAGGTCAATTATCGGTCCAACGGATCCAGAAAAAGCCAAAGAAGAGGCACCAGACTCGTGCGTTACTTTTTTTTAAACATTTCTACAATTCACATTAATTAATTGAAATAGTTATTTTAATTATATATATATATATAAATGAGTGTAGAAATCAATGTGAACTCCTTTTACTCGGTTTGCTCTCATTACGATCGTCAGAAAAGGCACAAGAAAAGGCACAATAATAATTACATTTAATCCTATTGATTTGTTCAGAATACGTGCTAATTTCGGAACGAGTGTTAAGGAGAACGCAGTCCACGGCAGCTCGAATCCAGAACACGCTAAGAAAAATATAGACATGATTTTCGGTGAACTCGAATTCAACGCTGACGGTACTGTAAAAGGTATTTTATCAATCAGGTGCTGCTGCTATGCCAATCACAGAGTGTGGGCAGGGAATTTGAATGCGAGTTATTTATTCTCGAGCCTCAAATTCCTTTCCATAGGTTTGAAATCACTGATACGCTTGCATGTTAAAACTGATTCTGAAAATGCATGAACGTTGCGGATTAGAATAGCTTAGAGTCATACCGTATAATTTATTTATATTGAAAAATGGCAATGCCCGTTATGGATTAGTTTAATGTGAGCCTTGAAATATTACAAATTTCGAGGCTTTTTGATAATCCACAGAAATTTTAGATTCGGGAAATAGATAGTCTTCGTGTAGATAGGAAAACGCCATCGTTAGTGTTTTGCTTGATATTGTGAGACAGTTGAATCTATCAATCTAATGCATGATGATTGATTTCTTTTGATTCAGTTTAATTTCTGGAAACTCTCAGTACATTGTACAAACTCTTTGTATATTATCGGGTATAATGGGTTACTTCCTACTTCCTCCATATTGCTTTTGATCACATTTGATTTGCAAGATCGCATATCTATGCAATATGTCAAATGGGTGCTCAATATTTTCCCGTGTTTCCATTAAGAATCACACATATTTTCATGTGCATTTTTATCATCCAGTACTTGTTAATGTTTATCATTATGTTTATATTTTGTTTATTGTTATCCGTTTCCCCTGGCTTTTGATGTTCATACAATTTATATGATGACTTTTCATCACAAGTTCATCATTCATATTCATTAACTCATCCTCTACTAAACTGTTCTATCATTTTCATCATCAGCTTTTAAATTACGTTTTCTTTGCTTTAGTATACAACATCTGAGACCTTTGTCGAATATGTAGATATACATAGACTTTTAAAAACATATTTGTACACAAAATCAGCACACCGGGAGAGGGTCTTAATCTTACAAGAGCAAGACATTCTTGTGCTGTTTTCGCCTTTTCGTACAATTTGCTTTGATGTATTTGTCCTCTTATAAGCAGAGCTGAAGTTATGACAACTGACTGTAAGTTTAACATCGCTTATACATGTATTAAGTAGTCATTCAAGTTGGCTTTAAGTCACCCGTTTCTCAGTGTGAGTACAAACCAGTGTTGCCAGTTTGGCGGTAACTACATCGTAGTGCCTATACTACTAAGTGCACTTCAATAGAAGCGTGATGGCCAAGTAGACTCTCTTCTTTTTTAATAAGCACGCTAACTTATTTGACTAAACGCGTTAATTGGGGCCCACGTTTCTTATGAATTGTGCTTTTTAGTCACACAGCATACAAGCAGCAGCCCTTTATATTAAAGAAAGAAATTTTAAGTAAAATATCAATGTTAACATATTTGTGTACGACCTATTTAGATATAACTCTAAACATGGAGTATTCATCAATTTCTATACATCCGTGATATATATATATGTAGATCTGTGATCCCATAATTCCATTTGACTACCATGTTCATGAGCAAGATGTCCTTAGCGTTTACGTGTTGTAAATACACTCTTTAAAAGTCGACGCATAGATAATGATCATCAACATAAGTGACGCACCTAGACAAACAAACCTTAAAATGTAGAACGCTTCATTGCATACACTCATCGCCATTCATCTCCCGTTCGCTTAAAATCCCCATTTCCTTCATCAGTTGCTTCGTAGGTCTCCGAAACCCACCAGGTCCGATGTCCCACTTTTCCTCATTCTCATCATATCAACCTTCATGTACAATCATCATTTTCATGTGTCAACCCTCACCCTCATTTCTCGTTATCATCAAACCATTATTTATTCATTCCCCAATTCAATAAATCCCTATCTAGTAGCACATGTACTGGTATCTTCATAGCCCCTGTAGCCCTGTAATATTAATTAAT
>JAXGGS010005570.1:0-26848 GCA_035585475.1 Armandia brevis | reverse complement strand
AACTAACAAACACTGAGACTATAACAGCAACACGTGACAAGAGAGAAGAGTCCGGGGACAATCAGACAGCACACTCTATGTGCTGGTGTGGAAGGGGTTCATCAGTGTTAGGTTTTCTTATCACTTGAAGACTAATCAGCCATGGAATTTCTATATCTACAGCACGGTATATCACAGTCTCAGCTAGTGAGAGGTGAGGACAGAAATAACAATGAAGGATGTGACTGCGGGTTGTCCGATGGTATGTACATAACGTTGAAGTTGGAAAATGACGAGACAAACATGTACCACCTTAGTAAAAGTTGCAACCATCTAAATTTGAATAAATCACTTTAGTATATAGTCCCAATTTGATAACACACTATGTTAAAGCTGTATTCCACATTTCAATGTAGTGTACATTACATATATACACACATATATATATATATATGTATATATATATAGATAGATAGATCTGGTAAATCCGGCTTGAGAACCTCATGATATGAATATTTAAATGTAAATGGTCGCGAGTCGGCTCACATGCGTAGACAACAAATCACAACTTGGCAGGTGCCATGCCAATTGATTGCCAACGTGCCTCGTTTCATTTACATCACCAATCACAATCTTAATTCTCGTGACAGAAGCCATCATGGCGATCTGAGTACTAATGAGGACAAGTTGGCGCAGGATAAATACAACAGTTCTCAGTATTACCGCATGTATAAACATGTTTTACAAGAAGCTCGCGGTTTCGCTCTGATTAGCATTCGAGCTCGTAAGAGAAAAACAATGCCTGAGCTAAAATATTTTACTCTGCGAAGACACAGGATAGACAATATGCCGAGCACGATCCAGATGCATTTACCAACATTTGCTCTTTAAATAGGCAGACTCAAGAGAGAGCAGTCTTACTCCGAGCACATGCATGACAAAGTGAGTCTTTTAAATGTCCTAGATTATATCAAATAAACGTCAAGCAGAAGGTTATGAATAATTACTGTGATGAATAAAATTATTGTGCACAAATGAGTGAACGTAAATTCTGAAACTGTTTCGGTTGATTTGGGTCAAGCATTAAAATCTCAACAACCGTCATACCAGAATCCAATAACATCATTTATTTGTCATCACTCGCCGGATGGAACAATTTACCGGGTTGTTTAATATCGATAATGTGCAGCTCGAATCTACAATAGATTAATCGTTTAAGCGTAGACTGTCCTAGCCGCCAACAAAAAGGATTCGGACCACTGCTTATTTGTTTTCATGGCCATTTGTCTTCCTTTGGTGGTTGCAATTTAATGAGGAAATACGGCCGTTATTGATCGGATCTGGCGAAACCAAGTTTAACGAATAGAGAGAGAGATAGATAAGTTTCTCATTAAAGGCAGCGATTTACCCGCATGACCGATGTATGTGCACAACCCGGCAAACAGCTGCCCTGTGTCCGATGCTTCCTATAATGAGTTGGTGATTACATTTTACATGGTGACATGTTCCGGTCATTAAAGCCGAGTTAGACCCCGCAGTTAGAGACTGGAGAATCACTAATTTACCCGAAATCCATTGACCTCACGTTCCTGTTTAAGGGGCTGACGGGCCTAATTGGTTTGGCCTGAAGTAAAGCATGCAGCTGATAACTAAATCAGTGTCGTCTTCCAGCTGTGTGCTACGGCCTCCTTGGTGCCTGCAGACTTGAATTCTCAAGCAATTACTGAATAAATTAAATGATCATTTCAACGCAAGACACAATTATGTCCATTTGTTTGAAGGTGCTTCATTCTCCTGAAGACATATATCAGTTATTTGAGCTACGTTGACGTTTAACCCGTGTTATAGCATCCAGGGGTCAGTCAGCTGTAGACTGCGCCCCTGGCGGGAAATATCCTATGATGATTTACTGACAACCAGGGGGCCGTTAGTCCAGCAGACCATGAGTTTCACAGGAGACGAAGGAACCTATATTAACCAATCCTTATCATCATCTGAGATTACATTCACTATTGTGATGCCCGTTTGGGAAAACGGTGCTATACCATACATTTAATTTCGGGTAATGGAACTGGGGTCTCCTAACTCAGTTCACATGTACAGTTATAGATTTCATGTGTATTGCGAGAACTGCCGGGTAACAACCAGTGTAGCTGTAGACTGGTGTGAGTTTTTATTTCGAAAGCTGCGGAAATCTTGTTGATTCTCATATTATATCATTTGTGTAAAGCGGTCGATGATGCCACAATCTGAATACGAGTTTTACGAACCATTCCTCGGGGATACTGAATTGCGTCAGTAAACCAAATGATATCCGATGTAGCTCAGCCCGATTTGCTCAATGTAAGTTTGATTCAACTATTAAACAACTAAATTCGGGTGTATTTCAGAGTAATAAATCAGCAACTCAAAATCAGAACGACAAATGTTCTAATTAGGCTTTGTACCCGCCTTAACCAAGATCAATGAGTGAATTCGCATGATAAAAAAGTGCATGCTGGCCGATTTAAAAATGAGCTTGACCTAGCAGTGACCCCTATTACTTCATCTTACCAGATCCCTACACAAACTGAAAATTTGAGTTTACTACATGCTTCTTAACTAGCATTATAAGAGAACCCATCTGATAACAAGTGCGGTGGTGGCCCAGAATAGATGAATTTGACCCGTAATGCTTCATCCTACCAGATCTCATACACAACGTTCCCTGATTAATTCATCATCTTCACAAAGCTTCCTGACCGGGAGTCAGGAGTTGAACATCATTCATGGCGAGTTCCAGCTAATAAACAGCAGCCTTGGCCTCTTTTCACACAGCTTACACTGCTGCCCTCTCCTCTCCGTCAATACGGTTATACACCAGCCATTATTCTAGCACCTCTGCCGGCTCAAGCAATAAGACCTGCTACATCTGATGTGGGGAGAAAAGGGTCAGACATTGAAGCAGCTCAGTAATCTTTGTGAGAATATTTTAATGTGTAATCTAACTGATCAATATGTGCTTGCGTGCTGAATTAAGGTTGGTAAGGCACGCGTCTCCAGTGATTAGCACGAAAGTCGGAACTCTGCTTTCACTATGCCTGTGGAAAATTTGCTTTATTATTCCAACAGTTAACTCGTAATAAACGTTAATGTTCAAATAATTGTATGCATACGTCTGCATATACTAATGTTCATGGAAAAATATCATTGATGAAATATACAAATGTCTGCCTGATACAAAATATACATTCATAATTAAAGGGGAAAGGCAACCCATGTATCTTGAATATGTTGCGATACACATTTCCGTCTAGCTTCTGAGTCGCCATTTTCCTCTACATGGGTTCCTGGATATTATTGAACCCTAAACCAGCCACTTTCATCATTTCATACCATTGACCTTTCTCGCCGGCTCAAACAAACCTATTGAGGACTAGAATTCCCTGAACAAGCCCGGTAGCTTGTTTCCTTCTCTTTACATGACATCGACTGCAGACTGCACGATACGACCAGGAGCTACATGGGGATGCTGCACGAAAGGCCGGAATACTACACTTTAGTCTGGGAGCTGCCCATAATGTCTCCAGCCACGAGTTTTCGGTTTGATATACACCTTGTGTAAAGTATAGACAGGGTAAGCTCGCCTTTACAGGGTCGGCCAATCAATGCCGGGCTCAATGTGCCGTACTTGCTCTTAAACGATGGACTGCTTAAAAATTGGAAGAGGCAGTTACCAGGCTAGCTCACATATGAGGGGAAAAACTGAAAAACTCTGTACAGCGGGACAATCATTGGCAGACCACGATTCTGTCAGCTGAAGTACCGCGGGCTCTCGAGCACTCGCAGAATAATAGACAAAAATAGAGGCTGACTTATATCTAAACCTCGCTCGGACTTACCCTGTACTTACTCTGTCACCGGCTGTGATCTCGGCGTCAGTGTAGATAATGGGTAAATTGGCCCAGTTCGGTGACACATACATCTGCCGGTGCGAACCTCTCTAGCTCTGAGTCGCCAGACGCATGGGGAATTTAGATACACACATATGGCATCAGGAACAGAGGAAATATGGCAGGCGACAAAGCCAGGTTGTTATGAATTCAACTAATACATTATAAATTCACGAACATATTGCGTGCTACACAATGGCAATCCATTGCTAAGTGTTAATGAGCATCACAACTTTGAGAGACCTCAGAAGGACAACGAAGCACACACGATAACATATTACTTTAACACTTGATTCATTCTTTAATTTACTACAGATGTGTTTTGTTAACTCTGCATGTACTTGCCGGAAAAAAATCAGACCTAAAAAATGATGTAGTAACACTTCCGTATTGACATGAACCGATCAATATTAATCCAGTGTTAACTCATACATGTATAGATATATGCTGTACAACTAGAACACAGCTGTGCGCCCAATCATTAATGTAGCATTCAGGAATCACAGATTTCAGCAGACAAACAAATGCAGGTGTTTAATTCTCAATACCGCTCTACTATTCATAACACTCTTCTTCTGGGCTGATTATTGGTATGAAGAAGGTTACCAGTCTGCAGCAAAGCGCAAGGCAATGGGGTACTAACACAGGGGAGTCAGAAGAGGCAGGGAGAGGGGCTGAAGGAGAGAGGCTGCAGCAAGGTCCCTGGTGTATAATAACACCGCTCGTACATCAGTATAGGTGACACATAACGCTTGAGCCAACTCTCTACTAATGGCGTGTCCATTTCACAAGATACACTCGGTACTCCTAGTACTAACCGACATGACATAAGACTCACCTGTCAGCCTGATAACAGAGGTTCCCGTATATGCCTATATCATACAATTTATCGTCAATGTTGCTTTCTCGTATATTGAAATTGGGCCACTGTTCTGGTTTCCGTCGTCATAATCCGTCAACGAGGATCAGGTTTAAATCCAGGCGTACAGACATTCGTATCCAACCACTGAAACAGGCTTTATCAACTAAAGGTCCCAGGGCACAACACTTACAGAATCGTCCGGGACGCCGCGAATTAAGGCAGAACTCACAGCTTTAAACAGCGTACATCCCACACTGTGATGGTTCTACCCGAGTATGCAGCCTCCCACTGTGATCTGAGTAAGTCAATGTGCCTCTTGGCTCAGAGACAGATTGAGGAATGTAGCTCCTGTAGAGGCTGCGCTGCTATTTTGTCGGCGGGGACAGAGAAGGCTCAGTGCTCGCGGCTGCAGTGAGGGATCGGTGCTCGCGTCTGCAGAGAGGGAGTCGGTGTGTGACAGCGAGTGTCTGACTTAGCCACCTCTATCAGCAGGCACAAATGCGGAGCCATTATGCTACACGCGGCTACTATAAAACAACCTGCCGATATTCACATTAGCGGTGAGCGATCACACCGGCAAGGGTGGCCAAATACTGGGGTGTGTGATGTGGATCAGAATTACCAACAACATTTGTTTCCCGCTGAAGTTTGCATGAATCAATGAAACGAGACTGTGGTCTCGACCTAATAAAACCAGAGAGAAGAAACAGTGATCAATGTCTGATCACAAAACGTATCTTAACATATGCAGATTTGGACGGATTTAAACGAATTTGGTCGGATCTTGAGATTATTGACATTCGAGCAACAATTATACATTATCAAATTGTGTCTTGCAAGGGCAACACCCTTTCTACCATTCAATATGAGCTTTCAGTTCTTTAGATCGATTAAATAAGTCTAAGACGCATTGGCAGGATTAACCCGTTTATTCTCACCTGATCTAACCCAGGCCAGCGACTGATAGTGACAACTACTCAGACACCCGGCCTACTTCTATAAATCATGGAGGATTATGTATCATCAATATGACTGACTTCGTTTAATCGAGCAGTGGACGGATGCCATACCAGGACGAATCAATGTGGTCTCTTGTGGTCGGCAATCAGCGACCTTTACAGATGTCAAACGGAGGGCGTATCAGACGAGATATGGATTAAACGTGTTGGGTCAGCTGGAGTGTCAGATCAATCGGTGCGAACTATCCGAGGTGCCAGCTCCTCTTACTCATACTAGATGAATATGTCGAACTCTTGCCACATAATGCTCTATCCACCTGGTGTCTGTTTTAATCAGGGATTCAGAGATTTTACAACTGAGACTTTTATAAGCAATATGTACATGGCAAGGATTATATATATGTGTCTGTATACATTTGCTCCTCAGACGAACTTGTAAATAAATAGTAAACGAAAGAGTAGGGACCAAGCTTATGAAACATCATAACATAGCAGAAAGTCGTGAACTATTTTTTCCAATTGTTTTCAAATCCAATCAGCCAATTCAACGTTGAAATGTCGGAACACTTCAGTCTTTGTTGGAAACTTAAAGGATATAGACTGGTGCACCAGGATAATCCGGTATCCCTCTCTACTCGAGTATCTGTGGTATAAAGCTGATAAACCGGTTTCCAGGCGTGATACCGGAAGCTCAGGTACCCAGGTACTAGTGATTATTGATTCCAGGAGCCTTGTGTAGTCTTGACACGAGTAAAAGATCCAGGGTATGAAT
Organism: Armandia brevis; assembly: GCA_035585475.1. Classification (NCBI taxonomy): domain Eukaryota; kingdom Metazoa; phylum Annelida; class Polychaeta; family Opheliidae; genus Armandia; species Armandia brevis. The sequence goes on along the minus strand of JAXGGS010005570.1, from coordinate 20,344 downwards.
GGTAATAGGAGACTCGTAACACTCTAATTCGGCTTCCGATGGAGACTATTTTGGGCAGGGTTCGAGTGACCCAATATAAAAACCCACAACCCGTTCTCGATTCCTGTCCTCTTCAGACTGCTTTAGTATAATTCGCTCGCAACCCGGGGTCTTTTCTCACACTTATATCCCCCCGTCATTCATAAAAACGGACACTTTATTTCATGGATGATAAAAATGTGCTTCAGTTGGCACTGAGTACCATCCTGATCGAGTTTATAGTCGTATGACAAGCATACAGGTATTCAGCCATCAAAATTGTCAAGGCGTTGGCGCGACAAAATCGGTGTTATTCGGTGTGGGTAGGACTGTTAGAAAGATATTGACATGTTTAATGTAAGAGACTAATATTTGTCGTTACAAATAGTTTAGATAGGCTTAATGCTTGTCACAGTTTAGTCATTGTCTTAAACATAGAGTGTAAATGTTACACCTCATATTCTATAATATAAAACTTCACTTTAGTACAAGTCCGGAGATACTTCGTCCGTCCTAATCCAGATAATATAATATTAAGATAAATGTAAATCACTGTGCTAATACGGCCAAGGCTAAACGGCTTGTCTCTATTTTTAGAACGTGTCTGGACGTTAATCATGATAGTTCGAATTTTTCAAGAAGAAATATGGAAGGGCTAAAGTCCAGCTTATTCTACTCCTGTATATTTTGGAAAAGCAATTACCCAGGGATTTTTCGTCGGGCTGTAAATCAATAGGATAATTTAATAATAGTGGAGACTAACAAAAAGACTCCGTTGGCTTTCCCTCTGCAGCAATAATGAATATATTTCATATACCCTGGTTAAAGAGAGGGCATATTGTAAAGTGAATTTGTGTACCATTTCCAAGCCCCGCGTCTAAATCAATTGGGGCAAATAAACGGTAGGACGCTGTAGATTGGACATGCATCGTTCCTTATGGGGGGAAATGGCTCCTGGACGGCTATACATGTTAGGTAAGCCGGATGTGGTTACTTTAGTGAAATGGCCATCCCATGATGATCCTGAACCATTGGGTACAAGCAATGTTAATTGCCTGAAGACGATCTTAATATGGGTACAGATATAATTACCCACTACTATCCAACCTATCTATTTCAGGTTAATCTTTTCAAGAGATAGTTATAAATATTGTAATCCTGATAGTTCAGCCATTTGGCCCGGCTAGCGACCATTGGTTGCCAGAACTTGAGAGGCGAAGCCACATGTCAAGCCGGCTTGACTCCTCAGGAGATACTACAGCTCCGGGGCCTGACCTCCTTGTCTCTTTTGTGTTATTTGATGAGGGTGACTCGATTTTGTGTTGGCCGCAGTAAATATGAAATAGACCCAAATGCTTTGGGAATAGGGACAATCAATAACATGGACGCCGAATACAAGTATACGAATTGTGCCCTCTTAATGTTTTATATTTGGATCAACGCTGTGTGACACAATTGTACAAAAGAATATACAAATGTATGTGCAGTATCAGTATGACTCAAGGTTATATCAGCCATTAGGCTTCAATATGCATTGTTGTATAATTTACCTTTAGTGTAGAGTGTTCCGGGTGTACCTCTACCCGGAACTGATAGAAAGGGATTGCAAAGAACGAGAACGGACAATAACTATTTAAACACCACAATCGAATTCCCGGCAAATAATGATTATTTTTGTTGTGATATTGAATAAACGAATTTTAACCATCATTGGGGTTGAATTATGGCGTGCGTAGCGATTTGATTCAAAAATAGAAGATGAAAGTTTATGTCAATCGAGGGTTATATAGTTGCCTCAGGTCGATACAATGTTTGGTCAGAGCCTTGTGCGACTCACAAAGGAACCCTGCTCATATTAGGTTTTATTGTGATTTAGCGAGGACTGTGTGGCTCTCCACAGTTTGGTTGAGGCGGGAAAGCCGGAAGCCCGGCACTGCTGGGCACACCGTGGTTAATAATGCAAAGAGTGGGAGAGTTTTTTTATGTTGGGGAAGTCATGATCTGTTAAAGAGAGAATTGCCGCCCATACCAATCACGATTTCTCATGAATGCATGGAACCTAGGAGTCATTGCCTGACACCACATGAATGTCAGCAGACCCAAGAGTGGTTATGTTATTTGTGTAATTGATGATGCTCCCGCCCTGTATAAGGAGAGACAAGGTGACACAAATTATGAGACGAAACCGTCTGTATTCATTCCTAACACATCATAATTTGTTCTTAGCCTCATGCAGACAAATAATCGTCACTACACCAACACTTAAGCACCTCCCTATTTTCAGCGCAGTATTCGGCTGTTGTCCTGCAAGACTTGAAATAAAAATGTGGGTCGGGTGATTCGGGGTAAGTTAAACAAGAGTGTTATTGGCTACAGACAGACAAGCGCTGGGTCAGTATATATAGACTAGACATTGGTAAAGTGTCTCAGTCAACTTATATAGTTGAGTTTAATATAGTTACTAGTTTTATACCGGGGTAACCATGAGAATTTCCGATCTTGAATGCCTAGGAGGAACTCTTTACGAAGTTGACTCTCAAGTTGTATTACTCTTCCATGAAATCTATTTATCAATGTTACTGTTGCTTGTGCTCCCTGTGGATGTAAAGGGACTTGTTTTATCTCCTAGACATGAAGCATCATTCAGAGGGCACGAGGAGAGGCTGCCGCGGAGGAGGCAGTGATGAGAAAACTTTACATTATAAACCATGTACGCCGGTCGGGTGAAGCTTCAAAAGGAGGTGCTTTTTCATGGCCGGTCAATCAGGTTGTCGCACGACGAGGGGAGGGAGGTTATCGTGGTGGGAGCAGCGGTACAGACAACCTTAATGTGCTGAATAATGCACCGTGCAAGATGCATTGCGAATTTCCAATCGATTTCATATCGCCGCTCTCGCTTTGTTGCTCGCTACTTAGCAGCGAGATAAGAATTTCATGCCTTTCTTGGTGCGAATAAATCGTACATGAGATATTGTGCTGTATAAACGAAATAATGTAGCAATAATGCAAGCCATAAACGCTTATGGTTTTCACCCTGTACCGGACGTGAACACGCCATAATGACCAGGCGCAATTTCCACTTAGTTACATGACGTATCATACACGTCAGTATTCGTATAATCTTTCCATGTACACATACGCATTGACGAATCTAAAGTGAAGTTACATGTGCAAGCACTTTTCCTTTTAAGGACACGTTCACTAATGGCAGAGAGTATATAAATATAATCGTTTGTATTTTTTCGACGAATCACAAACATGACCTGCGCTGCAAAAAATAGCATGCTTGTTAGAGAGCCTCTTGTAGAAGGTGAACGTGGGTTTGGCGTTTATTCGTCCCTCAAAGGCGGGACGATCTAAGCTCCATCGGTCATCCATCCTCAGACAAGCTCCCCTCTAAACACCCACGCGGTGTACCTCGTCAGCCAAGGGAATAGCTGCCGCTTACAATGGCCCCATTCTACCGACTACGACTCGGTAATAAGCACCTATTTCCTCGATGCCTTGTTATGTTTTAAGGCTGCTGTAGCTGCCTACCTTTTACCGGAACGCGGATGAAATCACCAAGGAAGTGACATGGGCGACCCGGCAGGCCGAGATTTCCATTTAAATCGCCGTGATTTGACTTAGGATTGGGGGCACAGGTTTACCGCCAACAAGCAAAGATCCATGAAATGTCAAATTCGTTGCTGATTTGCCATTAACCAACAGCCGGAGATCTAATAACATTTATGTCCCCTGTGGTTTCCCTTGTATCACCATCATTACGGGCAACCCGATATTGGCCTCGGTCACGGCTGACAAAGAACAATTGAGGTCACCAGATAAACCTCGAGGTCAGATCGTCCCATCATTTATTCGGAAGCCAAATGCGATACCTCACGATAGGCTCGCCCATCCCTGCTATTCATAAATAAAGACAGTCATGGTCGCTATATTTTATACTGGCAGGATATAGGAGAGAGTATAATGCATGCAGATGGGTGTGATTTATTTTGTCTAGTTGCTTGAATGAGTTGGTAATGGGCAGAGGAGATATTCATAACCCTCATAATTCTAAGCCGATGCAATGCACAAGTAAATAACGCCACGACTAAATATTTCATATTTCAAGCAGCGTTTGTCGCCCGATTTATTCCCCGTATGACAAGTAATCTGCGGCAAGCCGTGCTGGGTGAATGAATCATGCTCATACTCCCCATCGCCGCTGCCAATTCATGCATGAGGAGACGACATTTACCAAGCTCGAACTCACAATATGCATGTACATGTACCTTATTCTTGTTTGCATACATCCATAGAAAAAATTGCTCGAGCAAATTGTCATCAGAGAACATGCAAGTTTAAAACGGTAGACTAAGTATCTGGTATTTTCTGCGGCATTAGCAGATACCCGGGGGTGAAATGTCCTACTCTATCATTCGCAAGTGTCACTTTATAGCAATGAACCTGTATTCTATCCCGACTGTCATAAACGAGCTAATACAATATGATCAGAATGGTTGTGAAAGTTATGGACGGTTAAGGAGGCTGAAAACACATGAAGATGGCGTTACCTGTATATCATGATCGTTGCTGCAGCCCTCCTTGCTGGAAGGTTTCACTTCGCACTTACCCTTGGGATCGCTCAGGACAAATGACGCATAATGAATTCATGATCATGTTGCAAACCATCGATGACACCCGTCTCATTTGTTGCTGGTAACTCCAGGAATTATCCAACCATCAGCTCAATCTGACATGTAGCATCATGACGAAGATGAAACATGCTGAGAGTATCACCATCAGATTATATCTGATTGTATCAAATTTGTATTACAACACTGGTTGTGGAATGCGTGGCCAATGAGGCGTCAGGTAAATAGCAATTGATGCTAAGCGAGATACGAAATCAGTTTTCTATATATTACGTTGATCGATATGCGATGTTTTAACTCATGATCGATATAAAATCGATATGTCTGCACAGCTGTGCACCATATAACACACGGCGAAACCTGACCTGGGACATTCCATTAACACGTTCCTCCAATCATAGCACTCTCATTCAGCTATTCCCGACACATAACCGACATACAGAAGCAAAGCCGACGCATGTGGAGTAACTGATACAGGCGTATCGGTCACGGAGTCCAGTGCAGTAAAATTACCCCCACCATTACAGAGAGTGGCCGTCTGAGTATCAATCAGACAAATTCCACATCAGCTGACAACAAATTACTCAGAACTCTCCTCAGCCACAACCTGCAACTTACCGTGAATTACAGCGCAGAAAGTCACAGCCCGGCAGCTTTAAGGGCAAGCTGACATGACTCACCTGAAGTGATGAAGGGTTACTGGGGAGGCTGGGAGGCTTCAGTTGCCGGGTTAGTATTGGGAAAGCAGCTTATCCTGACACGTGAGCTCTACAAATGGTGCTGAGCTCTGCTCTGGGTATACGTCAATCTGGATCACGCGAATCCCCATCACAAAGTGTGCTTCCTTTATAACAGGTTCAGTCCGTTATCGTGCTCCTCCGGGTACTGGGTATGACGTATGCTAAATATGGGCAATTGATCGCAGCAAGTAGAAACGATCATTCACTAATATCAGTCTATTTTATTTAAGATGTTTGTCTATTTAATTTAAGAATGTCAACATTTTACCGTGTTTAATAGTTCTTTAACTACCCAGTTGTCAAAGTTTTAACGGTTGCCATGCGTAACGAAGCAATAAAATACAGTCTAGGTCTACTATAGGAGCGTGTTTGTACAGCAGCAGACAGGCTTTTTCACCTTAAAAGCTGAACATCAGAACACCTATTGCGCTGAGCCCGGGGAATCAGATGTAGCCAGAAGCTGATGATGCAAAAACCCGATGGGGCAAGCGCCTGGGGAGAAGTCAGACGCGCGCCATGCTCTATCCAATCACCCAAACTGATGAAGCATGTCTAATATAATGCAACAGTATTGTATATGTCATTTATTCAAAAATAGGCACGCACGTAATATCGTGTTCGTTATTTTGTCAAGCGCTCTCACAAACGACAATTGACTCAGCCAGAAATGTTTCCACGCAGAATGTGTTTCTCACCACGCATTTTGTTAATCACATACACAACTTATCATGTCAATGATTTACTATATCAATGTACTATATGTCTCCGAGGACAGTTGTCCGAGTTCTACTCATAACTACTGCGGCATGTCAGTGTTAATGCAATACATTTGTGCGCGTTAATGATTAAAATAATCACGAAGTAAATGTGTCAGATGCCTATATATGCTACTGCAGTCTGAGTTATTTATGTGAATAAATGGTGGTCGGCAAGTCATTGTCGTTGTACACTAAGGGTCATTGACCTGACATTGATAGTGTTTGTTCTGGTGCAGGTGCTTCTTGGAAAATATTAGCTTGTTTGGGGTAAGGGAAATGTCAGCACACAGGGGGCTACTAGACCGTGCAGTGATGGTCACTGAAACATCGGAATGCGCAAGCTTAAGTAGCCCGCTAAACCAGACAATCTTGAAAACTTGCATTCTGATCGATAAATTAATTACAACTCTTTTCTCATAGCTATAAGTGCAATATTCCACATATTCGTCAAATCATTTAATTCAAATATTCCGTTTAACTGCAAACCTTTCGCATTTACTAAAATAGGTGAACATCATCACAGACTGGTGTGATCCCTAAATATATGTTATCTTCAGCATATACAGATATCCAGGCTGAACACGGAGTGTGCTCATTAGTGAAGACATCCTTGATTTACCTTAACATTAGGCTGCAGAAAGGAAGATAGTTAGGCGGGGGACCGTTTGTTTCTCCCCTAAGCAAGGGGGCATTGGTTATTGATGGCGACAATGGTGACGAATCAGAGTCGTGACTAAATTGGTATCTGATTTGCGCGATTTCGGTCGGCTAAATAAGGTAGATTTAACTTAATTAATGGCCAGCATGACGGTAATAGATTCTCCTGAATCATGCTCCCCACTCTACTGACTTGCCGATGTAAAACTTTTCTTGAAGCAATCAGAAAAGATGTATGGATGTTGAGGACTTGTACGGTTATCTTCATCACTGGAATTCAATTCAAGCTTTCAGACACATTATGTACAAATGTATGTGTAGAACAATAAAGTTAACAGTGTATGTTTGAGATAATAATTGTTTACCATGTACGTGTCTTTGTTTATGTGGAGATAGTTGTCCGGTGTTTGTCACAGCGTGGTTGCCACACCGCGATGTAAGCAACGCCACTCATGGTCACACCTGAGTGACCCGCACTCGGGTCAGATGTTACTCCATGCGGATTAATGTAATTGGCTGGAGATTATCTTATCTCTGTTACATGATTCCCCGAAGTAACCACCAATATTCTAACGTAGCAATTCAAAATTTAGAATTACCATTAGTTAGCCAGAAGCCTCCCAACACTTCACATGTTGTACATTTTCGTCAATGATCATGTGTTAATAAAGTATTCCGAAGAATATCTTGGACTTGTGTTATTTTACCTGAATAACTTCATCAGTATGTCCACATAACAGATGATTTCAATGAGATGGTATGTACACTTCCCTTGTCGATTCTATGGAGAACACTTTCAAAACGTTGATCTATGCTACCTGAGAAATACAATTGAATTAGTCCTATTATAGTCCATGGCGTATGAGCTGGCATTGCAAGACCAAACTTTCAGTGAGTGCATCTCCAACTGCAACTGTAGTAAACCAAGTTCAAATCTAACTGAAGACTGTTTGGCAGAGTTCTTATCAGTGATGTGCTCCAATAGAGCCTCTAGATTTCAGACAATTTGAGGAACTTCATAGCATCACTCTTTGTTAGCCAACATAATTTAGCAGCATGCCTTTTAAATATTGTTGTAACTGATTGCTGCAAAATTGTTGAATCATGCTGGAGCATTGCTGCATACACCCCCAATTGTCTTAAGAATTGTGCATTCAGTTAATTCACAGCAATTGTGCAGAGCCTTGCAGCAAATGATTGTTGTTGTAACCTGAATTATTGCAATCAGAAGTCTGTAAATCATGGTTTTTACAGCATGATAAACTGATGTGTGATATGCAGAATTTGTTCAAAGCATCTTTAAATTTACAGCAGCAGCTAACTGGCTAGGGTACATATACACAAAATCCCATTTATAAGCAGAAGTAGCTACGCATAATTGGAATTTGAAAATGGAGGATGTTATTTTATTGGAAAGTGTAACGGTTTACTTCCCCCATTGTTGAGCGTGTTATGCTGTGTATATATCCTGGGGCGTGGAATGAAAACAAACGAGCAGAATAGAGTTTTCATTAAGGGAGCCATGTGAGCTCTTGTTAGGGAGAAGAGGTATATTTATAGTAAAACATATGTCTTCATTTGCTGCTGTGTGTACGCGTTCAGGAAACACTTGTAAGATATACGTGCCTCGTTAAGGACGTTAAACTTCCTCGGTCATGGACGAAATAATTAGCTGTCTAATACGAGGCATTGAGGTAAAGATATTCACCTGAGGTCTGTTCTGAATATGGGTCACGTGAATAAGTAAGTTTAACTTGAGTTTTGGGTTGAAGTGCTAACATCAACCCACACTGGGCAGAGGACTGTCGATTTTAATCTAAGACTTGAATACTAAGGGGGTCTCAAAGCTAAGTATTGCTGAATGTTTATCTATTCTAGTTAAAACCTGGTAATGTAAAGGCTCGCAGTCACTTAGCTATGCTAATGTTTATTCCATAAGTCCTCCTGTTCACTCGTATATAAGTGGCGCTGCATGGAATAGAAAGAAATAACATTTGTATCCTGGGTGTACGCATGGCAATATTCCGTCTAATTAATATCGTTGCGTTGCTGTAGCAGTTAGAATATGCACAAGCGTTTTTATATACTATGGTTTTCTATTAAATGAAATAAACAATAAAAGGTTATTGGTACACATACCGCACATAATATAAACAATCTGCAGATATATCCAATTGTTAAACATGCCCAATAGCATGCGCCTTTTTACCGTTTTAAAACATCGAAACATATTTGTATGCAGGAAATATAGTGTTATCCTGCAGCAGTATCCTTATATATATCGGACAACCCGCAGTTAAACACAGAATCACCATCACCTTCATTGTTATTTCTCTCCTCGCCTCACACTAGATGAGACTGTGATGTAGAGATAGAAATTCTATGGTTGATTAGTTGTCAAGTGATAAGAAAACCTTACACTGATGAACCCCTTCCACACCAGCACATAGACAGAGTGTGCAGGCTGATTGTCCTTGGGCTCTGTTTCCTGGTCACGTGTTGCTGTTATAGTCTCAGTGTTTGTTAGTTTAAGGATGTAGGCGATTGTTTAAAACCTATTGTGGGGCTCTGAAATTCTGTTGGGTTTGGAAGAACTAGACAAAACCATGTTGAAAAAAGCTAACGAGTTTTCTTGTTCATTATGCATTCACGTAGCGTGTGCATGGGGAAATCACTCTAAACGAGTGAAATGAAAACTTAGATAATGGAATATGGATGGTATTTCTTCTCTTCTTGGATTGACATATTACTGAGTATCATTATGGCTGCTGGACCGCCCGGAGTTCGAGTTGATAAGACAAGAAATTGGTGACAAATGGCCCGAGGTACACGGGGGACAATCACCCATCTTGCCTCGCAGACGAGGTCACGAGCAGGGGTGTCCAGACCCGGTGTCGGAGATGTGGACATCAGTCATAGGCCAGGTTTATTTATTAGATTGTGATAACAGGAGGCAATCATGTTAAGTGGCAATTCACCTATTCCATCCTTTTCATCGTGCATTGTCTGTTGATTACACTGCCTATGTGCTGGGAAATGTAATAACCACGGCAGACGAGTCACCCTCTAATGTCATGATCTCAAGGACATGGCGCTAAGAAAAAACGGCATTAAAAGTTGTAGAGACATGTGTGTGTTTTAGTACACAGGACACGTGCGTTTATTGTACGTCACCGGCACCTGTGAGCGGGTAAAGGTTAGAGAGACCTGGGGGACATCAGGGAAGTGTTTACAACATAACAGGTGTAGTGCACCGACTTGCACTGAGAGGGAATACCTATATGTCATTTTTTACGTACATCGTCAGCAAAGATTGTTTCATATTGGGGGCCTCTGATTCCCTATTTATAGTCGCATTTTGCCTCGTGGTAATGTGAAAAGTTATGAAGTTAATCTGAGAACACACCTACGCTAATTTCTAAAAGGTTGATGTGTAAAATACGCACGTGAGTCTCTTTCTGTTGTTGTTCTCTCGTATCTAATCAAGAAACGACGTCCTATTGACATTTGTATCCCGCACCGTTTGAAGGCCTACCAAACGTTTTGCAGAGGATTCTCAGAGTAGGGGTTAATCATGGAGGGACAGTCTTAACTGCACTCAACTATTTACACCGGGGTTCTTTGTTTCTTTGAATTTCGACTGATTATTAATATTTATTTTGAGTCCTGACCTTAAGGTCCCCACATGCACACGTGTTCTCTTGCTTTTAGGATTAATGATGATACTAAACGATCATTTAAGCGAACTATTCGTTTGAAGGTGCTCTTCCCCTGGAGGCTCATATCGGTTTTGATGCCACGTTGACCTTTGCCCCGCGTTATAGTGACCGGCGTCTCTGAGTATCCGGGGTCAATCAGCTGTAGAAGTCGCTCTTGGCGGGATATCTCAGATGATGATTTACTGTCCACCAGGGGGCCGTTAGTCCAGCAGACCATGAGCTTCACAGGAGACGATCAAAGGAACCTATTAACCGATCCTGATCATCATCACAGATTACATTCACCATTGTGATGCGCGTTTGGGAATACGGCGTTATACTGTACATTTAATTTCGGGTAATGAAACTGGTGGCTCCTTACTCATGTCAATTTACAGTTATAGATTCTCGTGTCCTGTGAAGAACTACAGTGTCATAACCAGTATATCAGTAGACTGGTACGAGTTCGCATCATGAAAGCTGCAGATATCTGGTTGATAACATTTGTCTGAAACGGTCGATTTCGCCACAATCTGATTACCAGGTTTACGAGGCAATGCTCGAGGATATTGGATTGTGTCAGTAAACCAAATATTTTTCGCTGTAGGATTTGCTCAATGTATGTCTTGTCTAGAACCAAGTAACGAACAACTACATGTGTGTGGCTTTAAATCAGCAACTTGAAACCCGATCTAATATTTTGATATAGCTTCCTACTCTAGACAAGTACCTCTAAGGGATCATCCAATAAGACAAGCTACTTTTGACGTGTGAAAAGTGGGCCGAACATAAGTAATCCCTGATGAGCATTTGCTCAAGTTTTTAAATTATAATAGATGCAACGAACATAACTATTTGTCTCGTAGCTAGAATATCAACATTCCTAATTTAACTGGGAAGGCAGCACATATGTCCTACATATGTTGCAATAAACATATCCATCTAGCCTCTAAGGCTGAGTTTTCCTTTACACGGTTTGCTGGGAATTTGGTGAACACACTAAACCAGCCACCATCATCCTCTCAAATCATTGACCTTTCTAGCCGGCCGCTCAAACAAACCTATGGAGGACTAGAATTCCCAGAACAAGCACCAGTAGCTTGTTTCCTCTTCTTTACATGACATCGCCTGCAGACTGCACGATACGATCAGCAGCTGCATGGGGATGCTGCACAAAAGGACGGCCAATAAACGCGGGGCTCAATGTACCGCGTATGACCCAACGATGGCCGTCGTCTGAAGTGTTTGAGGCCGTTACCAGGCTCATATACGGGGGGACAATTCTGCCATTTCTGTATACCAAGGCACAATTGTTGGCGGGCCATGATTCCACCAGCAGAATTGCCGCAGGCTCTGGAGCCCCAACCGGATAATAGACAAAAATAGAGCCTGGTTTACATTAAAAACCCTGTGCTTACTCTGTCACCGGCGGCAATCTATGTGTCAGTGTAGGTAATGAGTAAATGGGCCCTGTTCGGGGACACATACATCGGCGGGAGCAAACCTTCCAGCTCTGTCGCCAGACGCGTGGGCTGACCTAGATACACTGACCTAGATACACGTTTGTTGCAGGAAGCAGCGACTACTCACCTTATGTTGTTGACAGTGTCTCTAAAGACTTGATAGGATGCCACATATATGGCTCAGATGGGTGGCCTTGCTCACTATGCCACGCCCTAGTCAAAACTTTAAATTGTCTTATTTAGTGTCTGCTTTGTCTTACTTTGGCAACTTCTATAATTCATCTGCAAAATGACTTTCACTTTGTAGGCTTTAAGACACTTTGCAAACTATAAAACACTTTTAAGACATTGTAACTGCCATTTTCAATTATCAAGCTGACACATGTCTGATATCAGCAATGCTTTAAGCATAAAATACATTTAACATCACAGAAAGAGTGCCTCTGCCATACAGAAAATTAGGCTAGTAAGTGTTCTCGAAGGAAACAGAACATTATATATACATAACAAGGTTACATTCATGTGGGAGAAATTGTGATGAATGTGGGCAGCGATCCTTTCTTTAACAGAACACTGCTTCCCTCACATAAAATTGATCCCACTTCATGTATTATTTACCACAGTGCGCCCAGAAGTGCTGGGCTTCCGGCTATCCCGCCTCAACCAGACTGTGGAGAGCCACGCAGTTCTCGCTAATCACATTAAAAACTACTAATTGAGCTAATATGAGCAGGGTTCCCTTGTGAGTCGCACAATACTCTGACCAAACATTGTATATACCTATTTGAACAATTTCTGTCCCAATTCCATCCCAGCTAAAGCTTCCTTTATTAAAAGTTGCGAGAGACTATATAACTAGTTGCTTACCCGTAATACTTTAAGAGTGGGACGTCCTTCGTAACTGTCAACTCCTATATTTTAATCAAACTTCCACACACGCCTTGAATCATCTTCATTGATGGACACAGTTTTAATTAATCACAACATAAATAACCGTATTCCTTTTTGGACGATTGATTGTGTTTCTCAGAGAGTGATTGTCAATATTCAGTCAACACTTTAACGTCTCATTGCATTCGGGTATCGGCGTTCTCTGACATCCACAACACTCTCCACTATAACTTATACCTGTGCGTAGGTTCTAATATCATTTAGTCAGACAATATTCCTTTGACTATATAAAATTCTGATGGCACGATCCATACTGTTAGTTATTCCGAACTCTGAAGCATTTGAGTTACATTTAATAGATGATGTTCTCAGCGCAGAATCGATTAATTTCAATCGAATAAGATAAGAGAGACAAGAAGGTAAGCCTCTAGAGCTCTAATCCCTCCTGAGGAATCAGGCCGACCTAATATGTGGCCACTACCCGCCAGATTCGGTAATCATAGGCGGCTAGCCGGGCCAAATGGTTGAACTTTCAAGATAACCATGCTGGGTGCATACCCCTGAAATTGGTTATTCCCTTCTATAGGGGGGGGGGGGGGGGTATAAATGGCTTGGTCCCTAATTGGAGTTGTGTGTAGTGTGGGACATATATGTTACCCATAATAGGGATTTTACCATATATGGGACACACTCCTAATAAGGGCAAGGGCAGGACTTTTGTTCTCTTCTGTTTGTGATGTCATGGTTGCCATCAGCTGCCATGGTTACCAATGATTTCATACTCTTTCTCTCCTATTCATGAGAACAAATGTGGTCCCTAATTAGGGAACAGTCCTAAATTAGGGCCCCTCCTATAAAGGACCGGTCCTAAATCACGGTTATTCTCTTTTATAGGGGGCCTTATTTAAGAGGACTGTACCCAACCTGATAACAAGATTTAGATTTTTCCATTGAGATTTGTACTAGATAAGTTGAGCTGTCAAAACTCTACAAGCTGATGGTCCCCTATCAGTGTATAGTCTCAACAATGACCATGCAGCAATATATTATCATTTTCTCTATAGCGACAACATCAGGTGGCTTTTAATAGAGCAACCACATATTGTGCTTCCCTAATGTTCATAGCGGTTACATAGCTACTGCCCCCCATATGGAAAGATACATATCCAATATCCAGCGTCCTGCTTTTCAGCTGCACCGAATGATTTAAACATGGGGCTTAACAATGGCACACATTCGCCTAACAATACAAAATCTCTTTAATGGGGGTATATAACATATATTCATTATAGCTGCAAATTAAGGGAAGGTCGACACAATCTTCATTGTCATCCCTTGTTAGTCTCAACAATTATTAAATTTTCCTATTGATTCACAGCACGAATACTTCCCGAGGTAATTGCTTTTTCAAAATATGTAGAAGCAGAATAAGCCGCCCTAAAGTCCCTCTATATTTCTTCCTGACAAAAACGCATTTGACGCGCGCTGAAGTGCAGCATATGGATATATAAAGAACAGAGGGTCAGAAATGAATCGGCCACGCCATGCATCATACAGCCTCCACCCTGCCCTTTCTGCCGACTCTCTCTGTTCCAGTGGCGGCGTCGGTGCCATTTAAAGTGACGTGAGAGAGGATGAAACAAAGAAACCAACTTTAAGAGGTCTGCAAGATACCTTTATGTCAAACTTAATAAATTGATTTTTATGCGCACCCATGAGTCAAAATTTATTTTTCCCTCAAACAGCCCATGGATACCCAATATTGGTAATTCGCTTGACGTGATCAATGCATTGGTTAATACCGTACTTTGATTGAGGGGAAGTGCTCACAAATTGTATATTTAGATTACTGTATACTCAAGAATTGTAGTTACTTATATATAGCACCGTCTAGCCTTGATATGACCACACATATTTCAGCTTAATCGTGTTTCACGTCTCACTCGCCCCGAATGATTCAAAAAGAGAGTTTGTCGCGCCCGCACTTTCCCTATTTTAGATCTTGAGGTTGATCACATTTTTGCATCTATCCCTGGCTGTATGACCACACACAATAATTTGCACTCGGCAATTACCAAACGACAGATTGCAAGAATACTAGTAACGTCCAAATGAATCCAAAAGTGTTGTTCAAAGAGAAGTTGTCGCGCCAACACCTTTGCTATCCTAGGGGTCAAGTATTTGTATGCTTGGCATGCAACTATAAACTCCATCAGGATGGCACTTAGTGCCAACAAAAGAAAATGTTATCATTCAGGAAATAAAGTGTCCGGGTTTAATGAATATCGGGAGATATAAGTGTGAGTAAAGACCCAGGATTGCGGGCGAATTATACGAAAGCAGGATGGATTGGACAGAAATAGATAACGGGATAAGCTTTTTTTTATCTAGGGTCACACGAACCCTGCAAAAAATAGTCTCCAACGGAAGCCAAATTAAAGTGTGATATGACTTCCCTATTGCCGTTCATTCCAAGGATGTTTCTTATTCGTGTCAAGAGGTCTTCTGTTATCACAAGGTCCTGGCTTCATACCTGGTAACTGGTTTATTAACTGCAAACTACAGATAATCAAGTAGAGATGAACACCTGATTATCCTGGAGCATCATTGTCATATCCAATTGAAACTTATATTATTGCTTAAGATCAAGGGTGACAGTGTTTTACCGTTGAAAGGGTTGCTTGTATTTGACAACAATCAAATAGAATAGTTGATGACATGCAGTCTCGATATGATGTTGCATCGTGACACGTACATCTTAACCTCGTCCCATTGTCGTTTTTATAGTATCCCAATACATCTGAGAAGCGATTGTAGACGGAAAAGATAGACAAACCGTACGTGCATACGCATATTACTTATACATGTCTATTCTGAATCACAATCTGTTTAAAACAGACACCAGGTGGATAGAGCATTATATGGACAGAGGGTGACATATATAACTGGTATGAGTAAAAGGAACTGGTACTGCAGTTCGTACCCATTGATCTCTCACGCCAGCTGAAACTTGAGATTTTGGTAATCGTATCAGTCGACAAATAAAATCACAACCACCGGTCACAGCGTTTTGCAGATCAAGTGATATGCAGTTGAGACTTGAAGTAGCGATATCTTAGTCAAACCCGATATAACTATAACAGCTAAATTAGTGACAAAATGTCATGATATGAATCAAACAATCTAAACATCTTGTAGATACCTCATAAATCAGTACAGTGGACACTTGTAAAACCGATGTAAATCGAATTTAAAAAAGTCAAGCTTCTGTGTTGTCATGGATACCGTATACAAGTATACGGCATCCTGCGTTACATCCCTAGTCCCGAATAATCTATATATAGTCCCGAATAATCTATATATAGTCCCGAATAATCTATATATAGTCCCGAATAATCTATATATATAGTCCCGAATAATCTACATATAATCCCGAGTAATCTATATATAGTCCCGGATTATATATAGTCCCGGATAATCTAAAGTCCTGGATTAATCGAAGTTCCGGATAACCTAGAGTCCCGGCCTCAGCTTCCTGCGCAGACCGGAATCCGGCCGCTCTAGCTCCCTCCCGTCGTTTGTCACAATCCCTTACTCCAGCTCTCCTGACACCTATGTTCCTGTGTGTTCCTTAAGCTTTACCCGTGATAAAGTCCTGGCCTCACGAATCATGGCCTACATCAATGATGGCATAAGATGCTTCATAATTCGCACGGTTGCCGCGTCTATCTTTCGCAGTCTAAAAAGCATTTTTCCAGTTTAGATGCTGGAAAACGGTTCGACAACTTTCTGTTAACATCTGGTTTATCAGGATTTGTTTGACTCCTCAAGTTGTGTCGTGCAACTTTCAGTTGTGGCAAAGTTGTTCATCATTCTGACCAACACTGCACGGTGTTGGTATGGCCACACTGACCGGTTTGATCACTCATCGCTAGTGTGAATATCGGCAGGTAGTTTTATAATAGCCGCACTTGTGTCTGGGTGAAAGAGGGGCCTCAATCGTCCAGTCTCTGTCAAACGCCGCATATGCTAAAAACGCCGATCCATCTTTGCAACCGCGAGCACTGACACAAGAGCAGCGCAGCCTCTACAGGAGATACTTCAATCTGCCGCTGTACCAAGAGAAATTACTCAAATACATTGGGAGACTGTGCGTGTACTTGGTTAGAGCCATCACTGTGTGGGATGTGCGCTGTTTAAGACGGTGTGTGTGTTTTGCCTTACTTCGTGACATCACGGACATGACCGATTATAACGACGAAAATGACCACAGTGTCCCTGGATAATAAATACGAGAAAGCAGCAGTGTGAAAAAGCCCAAAGATAACATAGGTATATATACAGGCAGACGGGAACTTTATGCTGACAAGTATACAAAGTCTTATATGGCAGGTCGCCTTTTTCTACGAGTATACAGTGCAGCTTGTGAAATGTGCCCGTCATAGGTAGAGAGTTGGCTTGAGTGGTATGTGTCGCCAATTCTGACATATTCCTGACCCCCCCTGCACTAGTACCCACTGATGTCCGCTTTGCTGTAGACTGGTAGGCTTTTTCATTCCTGTAATTTGTCCGGATTAGCTCAGTTGGCGAGTATTATGAATAGATAAGCAGCATTGAGAATTAGATACATGCATGTGTTATCTATTTTTGTATATTATTCTCTTAGCTCTCCAGAGCCTGCAGCGTTTCGGCTGGTAGAATTATATCCTGCCAATGACTGTCCGCTGGACATGGATTGTCGAATTGTCTCCCCATATATGAGCCTGGTAACTGCCTCCCTCACATCAGCAGCCGCCCGTCGTCGGAGCATACACAACATATTGGGCTCGGCATTGATTGGCCGACCGTGTAAAGGCGAGCTTAAACTTTCTATACTTTACACAAGGTGTATATCATACAGCATGCTCGTGGCTGGAGACATTATGGGCAGCAGCACGTGGGTACGATAGTAAGAGACCCGAGGCACGCTAACCAAGAGCTCCCAGACAGCTGTGCACTTGTCGGTCCTTTGGTGCAGCATCCCCGTGCAGCTGCTGATCACATCGTGCAGTCTGCAGGCGATGTCATGTTAAGAGGAAGAAACAAGCTACCGGGCTTGTTCAAGGAATTCTAGTCCTCAATAGGTTTGTTTGAGCGCCGACGAGAAAGGTCTATGGTATGAGAGGATGAAGGTGGCTGATTCAGGGTGTTCACATAATATCCCGCAACCCGCGCAAAGGAAAACGCCACCTCAAAAGCTAGACGAAAATGAGTACAAGAATCTTGTAACATATTCAAGTATGTGTTACCTTTCCTGCTTCATTTAGGTATGTTGATTATGTGTTAGGCAAAGCGTTTTTATCTTGCTTTCATCATATATGTCCTCGAAACTGAGTAAATTAATGCACACATATGCATACATTCAACTATGCGCCAAACACATCTTGATAAGTTAGATTACACATATTTTCACATAGATTACTTAGCCGCTTCAATATATGGCCCCCTTTCCCACATCAGATGTAGCAGGCCTTATCGCTTGAGCCACTAGAGGTGCTAGAATAATGACTTGTCTATAACCGCATTGACGGAGAGGAGAGAACCGCATTATAAGCTGTGTGAAAAGAGGCCAAGCCTGCTGTTTATTAGCTAGAGCTCGCCATGAATGATGTTCAACTCTCGTCTCGGTGTCAAATAGCT
Organism: Armandia brevis; assembly: GCA_035585475.1. Lineage (NCBI taxonomy): Eukaryota > Metazoa > Annelida > Polychaeta > Opheliidae > Armandia > Armandia brevis. Next base: position 1,803 of record JAXGGS010005570.1, on the reverse strand, counting down.
TTGTGTAAATGATGAATTAATCCGGGAACGCTGTGTACGTGATCTGGTAAGATGAAGCATCAGGGGTCACCGCGAGGTCAAATTCATTTATTCTGGGACAGAGTACCATTTTTTATCTTGGGGGTTCTCCTACATGTCTTGGACAATGCGAGTAAGAAGACATCTTAGTGTTTGTTGGTCTGGTTTCATCACTCTGAAAGACACACAGACAGTGCTGTTCGATACTAGTCTTTGATATTCGAAAAAACTTACATAGAGCGCAAAACATTTGTTAACTGACGTAATCCGACATCTTCGAAGAATGGTTCGTAAAGCCCTTAATCAGATATTGGCATCTTCAACAAAAACCAACTCAGACACATGTTATCATAAGTAAGGGAACCAGCCAGATATCTGCAGCTTCCAGGATGAGAACGGGTACCAGTCTACAGCTGCACCTGTGGTAACACAGCGGTTCTCTTCAGGACACAAGAAATCTATAACTGTACATGTAAAATGAGTTAGGAGGCCCCAGTTCCATTAGCCGAAACTAAATGTACAGTGTATAGCGCCGTTTTCCCAAACGCGCATCACAATAGTGAATGTAATCTGTGATGATGATCAGGATCGGTTAATATATTACTTTGATCGTCTCCTGTGAAGCTCATGGTCTGCTGGACTAGCGGCCCCCTGGTGGACAGTAATTCATCATTGGACATCTCCCGCCAGGAACGCAGTCTACAGCTGACTGAGCCCCGGATACTCACAGACGCCGGTCACTATAACGCGGGTCGAAATGACCGATATATGTAATTAGGGAATTAAGCACCTCGTAATGGAAGAACATCACCTTATCTTAAATGATAATTTAATTTCATCATTAAATGGTGAAGAATTCCAGTCTGCAGGCACCAGGGAGGCTGCAGCACACAGCTGGAAGACGTCGGTATTACAGTTATCATCAGCATGCTTTACTTCAGGCGAAACCAATCAGCCCCTCAAACAGGAACGTGCTTTGTATGGATTTGTGGTAAATGGGTGATACTGCTGTCTCTAACTGCGAGGTTTAACTCGGCTTTAATGACCAGAACATGTCCCGACTCAAAATGTAATCACCAATTCTTTATAGAAAGCTTCGGACACAGCACAGGGCGGTTGTTTGCCGGCTGTTAGGTATTATGTTGCACACACATCCCTCATGCGGTTAAACCGCTGCCTTTAATGAGAAACGTATCTATTTCTGTCGATTGGTTGGACCTGATTTCAACAGGCTCGATCAATAACGGCCGTCTTTCCTCATTAAAGTTCAACCACCAGAGGAGGACAAATGGCCATGAAAACTAATCAGCATTCGCCTACATCCTTTTGTGGTGGAAGGAATGTCCACGCTTAAGCGATTAATTTATTGTAGATTCTTGCTGCAAAATATCAATAATTACTATCTCGCGAGATTGTTACAATCGGCTAGTGATAAAAAAAACTCCGATGTTATTTAATACTGAATCTGGTGTTCGGTGACATTTCAATTCCTTATCCAAATCAACCAAATCAGTCTCAGAATTCAGGTTCACTCATTTGTGCACAGTAATTTTACTCAGCACAGTAATTATTCATAACCATCTGCTTGTTGTTTATTTGATATAATCTAGGAAAATCATATTTGACATTTAAAAGACTCACTTTGTCATGTGCTCGGAGTGAGACTAATCTTTCTCTATTCTGCCTATTTAAAGGGCAAATGTTGGTAAGGCCCCATAAAATTAATAAGTTGTTTCTCAGGCTTTTATTTGCCTGAGACAAAGGGTGCGGGCGGCAGGTCTAGTT
>JAXGGS010005237.1:0-26878 GCA_035585475.1 Armandia brevis | reverse complement strand
CTAAAATGGTGCTGCCGAGAGGAATCGAACCTCCGACCTCTCCCTTACCAAGGGAGTGCTCTACCCCTGAGCTACGGCAGCAAACTTTTCATTGCATGTAACCCCATATGTAAGCCCGAGGATCGCTAAGTGCAATAATAAACATTAGCAATTTTATACACTTGCTTTCATGTAGCCGCTCCTTACCAAGGGAGTGCTCTACCACTGAGCTACATGGGCATAAACACAAGGCTATATTTGGCTCGCCTGGAGCGGGAGACGGGAATCGAACCCGCATCATTAGCTTGGAAGGCTAAGGTTCTACCATTGAACTACTCCCGCATACCATCGTTCGAAATCCAAGACCCTGCAACCGGCAAGATAATGATCAAGACTCAACAGCGGATGGTGGAGGGAGTTGGATTCGAACCAACGTAGGCGCAAGCCAACAGATTTACAGTCTGCCCCCTTTAGCCACTCGGGCACCCCTCCAAAATCGCGGCCCTGAATTCTGTCTGTTTAGAGCTATCATGTCAATAGATAAGAGAGCTAAATGTGTCTTAGACATAATTATATTTTGCGTTGACGCATTATGATAAAGCTGACATAATCTTGCGCCTCTGACGCGGGGTGGAGCAGTCTGGTAGCTCGTCGGGCTCATAACCCGAAGGTCGCAGGTTCAAATCCTGCCCCCGCAACCAGTTTATTGCTCTTGATTTTCTCAACTGCGTTTTCTCAACTACTTCTCAGTCCTTCACTACTTCACTATTTATTTCAGGAATTTTCTGAAATTTTTGTATTTCTGAAGTTTTTATAAATAGCGTTTTTTGTAAATAGCACTCACAAAAAATCAAATATTGGCTAGTGCAGAAATATCATGCACTACCTGATGACAACACTTGCACAAAATCTACTATCTCTTTTGATAGTGGCGATTCCAGCTCAAGTGCTTCTTCCAAATTATGAGGGTGTCTGAGCCGCATACTCAATGCATGTAAAGCCATGCGCTTCATGCCATGCTTTTGCAAACGCTTGTTCAGCGCAAAATCCCCATATTTTTCATCGCCAACAACAGGGAAGCCCAAGTGCGCAAGGTGCACTCGAATCTGGTGAGTACGCCCTGTTTTTAGCTCGGCTTCGAGTAGACTAAAATCACCAAGCGTCTTATGTTTCCAACAAGAAACAAGCCTAAAAATTGTATGCGAAGGCTTGGCTCTTTCTACGTTCTCAGCTCCTGCACGCTTTTTTGATGTTTTTCTCTTGCCCGCAATCGAGTTTTTAGATTGCAGCTCTTCTAATCGACTCGATTCGCCTGGCTGACCTGCCTGACCCTGCGCAACACACACTCGGCGCTCCGAGTCTGCCGTCAAAAATTTAAGCAGCGGTAGGCGCACATGGCGCACCTCATCAACCCATCGACCAGACACCAGCACACGGTAATATTTTTTCATGCCCAGGCTACCACCTTGCTCTCGAAACATCTGATGTAATGCATTTAACGCAGCACGCTTTTTTGCAATCAACAAAATGCCAGATGTTTCTCGGTCAAGCCGATGCGCAAGTTCAAGAAATCTAGCATCGGGCCGCTGCTGGCGTAATAATTCAATGACGCCTAGACTAATCCCGCTGCCACCATGCACAGCCAAACCCGCTGGTTTATTGATGACCAGCAGCCAATCGTCTTCAAACAACACAGGTAACTTACGGCTTGTTTTAAAAGCATGCCCTGGCCTCGGTTCAGTTGTTTCTTGTAGTGCCGCCGTACGTATTGGCGGAATACGCAGCCTATCCCCTGCACATAATCGATAACCCGCCTTGACACGACCGCTATTGACCCGGACTTCCCCACTACGCAAGATACGATAAATACGGCTTTTAGGAACCCCTTTTAGCTCACGGATCAGAAAGTTATCCAATCTCTGGCCGGCCATATCTTCATCAATTTCAATATATGTTGTTTTCACCAAACTGCATTCATAGAGTGGATCATAAGAATTATTAACCGATACCTATCGTTTTGAATTATACTCTGCTGCAAGCGAGTGCTAGGATACAGATCATTTTTGGAGCCTAGTATTTAAATTAAATTGGTTCTCTCGGAACCCTCGCAATAACGCAGCCCAAGATTTTACATTGATCGGCACGTTATTTGTTGATCGTACCAAGAGGCTATTTATTTAAAGAAACACCTGCCTATTTACTTGTGTATTTTGTGTATTAAGAGCCAAAATTTAGCGACTCAATCGCTAGCTCCCTGCACAAACAGACTGAGAAAAATCTGCACAAACTCACAAGACAGGTTGTTTATTAAAAATAATCCTCGCTGAAATTTGGTTAAATTCGCTCGCCAAAAGTAGCGATACTGATTTGATGATGGCGCATAAGTTAATGCAAAACCAACAAGCCATGCTAGGTCATATATAGTACCTAGAAAGTACAGGCCCAGGTAAGTAGATGCATTGTAGTTATGCGACATTTTGAGTTTAATTTACTAGGATAATGCGCCATATTTGTGCGCGGAGCTAACAAGCACAGGTCCGGGATGATTACGAATTTCAACTTGGTTGTGAATCAAAACTGCAAAGGGGAGTATTCTCCTTGCTAGTCGTTTTAAAACAACCCAAACAACGAATCTCTTGCAAGTATACGACTGAACGGTTGATCTATTCAGTCGTGTGATCTGTGTGTGTCAGCTCCATGCTAAACATTGGCATTGGAGATTAAGAAAATGAAACGTATGTTATTTAATGCGACTCAAGCTGAAGAGCTTCGTGTTGCAATCGTCGATGGTCAAAACCTGATCGATATCGACATCGAATTGACCACAAAAGAACAACGCAAAGGCTGGATATACAAAGGTGTCATCACCTGTATTGAGCCTTCTCTTGAAGCTTGTTTTATTAATTATGGTAGTGAGCGTCATGGCTTTTTGCCATTCAAGGAAATAGCTCTTAGCCAGATTTCAAAAAACGGAAGTGGCTCGCGAAAAGATATCAAAGATCTCTTAAGCGAAGGGCAAGAATTAATCGTACAGATTGAAAAAGAAGAGCGCGGAAGCAAAGGTGCTGCTCTCACAACCTTTATCTCTCTTGCTGGACGCTATCTGGTTCTGATGCCAACCAACTCAAGTAGTGGTGGTGTCTCAAGACGAATCAGTGGTAAAGAGCGCGAAGAATTACGAGACGCTATGGCGGAGCTAGATGTAACCAATAATATGGGGCTGATCGCAAGAACAGCTGCAATTGGTCGCCAGACTGAAGAATTACAATGGGATCTCAACTATTTAACACAGCTATGGCAAGCCATTGAAGGTGTTTCTAACAACACTGTAGGGCAAGGTGCCCTGCTGATCTATCAAGAAAGCAGTCTGGTTGTACGCGCCATTCGTGATTACTTTCAACCTGAAATCATCGAAATTCTCGTGGATACGCCAGAGATATTCGAACAGGCCAAAACCTTTATTGAACAGGTTATGCCTGAGAGCAAAAACAAGGTCAAACTATATAATGACGATGTACCGCTCTTTTCACGCTTTCAAATCGAGCATCAAATCGAAACTGCTTTTGGTCGCCAGGTTACCTTGCCTTCTGGGGGCGAGATCGTTATTGACCATACAGAAGCACTGGTTGCTGTCGATGTAAACTCCAGTCGTTCAACTCGTGGTGGCGATATTGAAGAGACCGCTTACAGAACCAATTTAGAAGCCGCTGAAGAATTGGCTAGACAGTTGCGCCTACGAGATCTGGGCGGCCTGATCGTTATCGATTTTATCGATATGGAAAACACACGCAACCAGCGAGGTGTTGAAGAATGCTTAAAACAAGCTGTACGCTTTGATCGTGCGCGCTTACAGATCGGTCGCATTAGTCGTTTTGGCCTAGTCGAACTTTCTCGCCAACGCCTACGCCCTGCACTGGCTGAGACCAATTATATCCCCTGTCCTAGATGTACCGGCACAGGCCATATTCGCTCAACTGAATCAACTGCGCTACATATTTTGCGTATTCTTGAAGAAGAGGCCATTAAAGAAAATACTGCCAACTTACATGCTCAGGTTCCTGTAGATATTGCAACTTTCTTACTGAACGAAAAGCGCTATGACCTGCAATCAATTGAATTGCGCCACCGCGTTAACATCATATTGGTTCCCAATGTTCATCTAGAAACACCTGCGCACAAAATAAACAGGGTACGTCATGAAGATTTAACATCTCAAGATGATCAAGATGGCAATGGCAAACCATCTTACCTGACGGTAGAGCAGCCCGGTGAGCAGCAGGCTAACTCCAAGAATAAGGCTGAAAATAACAAACCAAAACAAGAAGCCGCAATCAAATCTATCTCCCATGTACAACCAGCACCTATTGTTTCCAATAAGAGTGAAAACGCAGTTGTTGGGTTATGGACACGTGTAGTTGAGCGCTTCAAGAAAAAGCCAGTCGAATCAGAAAAACCTCAGGCAAACAAGACAACAGGCCAAGGTTCACATCAAGGTGCCAGAAACAACAACCATCGTACTGACTCTCGCCGGGACAACCGCCGAAGAGGTAGAGGAAACCGTGGTAATGGCAGAGATGATCATCGTACGGGGCAAACTGCAAATTCTTCAAACACCTCAAATAATCGGAATAATGCAACAACAGATTCCACTCATCCTTCGAATTCAAGGCAAAGGACAAATAAGCCGCGGCATAATAATGCAAAAGGCAGGGATCAAAGAACGCACAGACGCCATGACAATAATGAGCAAGAGGGCACTAATAACCAGAACCAGAACCAGCCAGTAAGAAACACTGAGCCCTCACAGCAAAGTCAAGTTCAAACAAAAAGACAAGAAGCTGAAAATATAAATACTAGCCATACGCCTGTAGCGGCTCAGAGTGTACCGCCAACCGTTGCTATTGCTGAGTCTGCTGCACCCGTAGCAAACTCTACAAATAATATTCAAGGCGGTAGTGTTTTCGACAACAGTGCTACAACTACAACAGCAGATAAACCTGCAGCACCGACGCCTGAGGCTACCAAACCTAAACCTAAGCCTAAGCCTACTAAACCTAGGTCTAAGAAGCCTGAAGATCAAGCTCAATCAAACAGCACTGAGGCTGCGAAAGTCGCACCAGATGCAACAACAAACGTAAGCGTAGAAACCCAAGCACCCAAGGGAAGAAAGCCTGCAACCAAAAAAGAGGTCGCTAATGATGATGCAGATGCAAGCAAGCCTACCAAAAGTAGTAGCCGTAGCAAATCACCAAAAGCCCCTGCACGCAACACAAAAAGCGCTGCAAAAAAAGAAGGAGATTTAGCTAAAAATCTTGAAACGAGTGGCTTAGTTATGGTGCAAACAAGTGCTCAAACCACTGAGCAAACTAACAGCCCTGAAAAACCGTCCAAAACAGGTCGTCCTGCACGGCGACGTGCCGCTACCGGAAAACAGGATACTTCTGCGGAACAGTTGGTCATGGTAGAGACAAAAAGCCCAAGTGCCTCAGCACCCAAAAAAGCAGATTCATGATATATAAATTATCTGTTGCTTAAATAACCTACCAGTCATCAGTATGAACCGGGATACCGCTAACCCTCAATCAACCCATGAGAACATACTCGTTGGAGTAGTCATGGGTTCTGATTCTGACTGGCCAACCATGCGAGAAGCAGCCCGGATTCTCAATGCATTTAATATCTCTTTTGAAACACGCGTTGTTTCAGCGCACCGCACTCCAGACCTGCTTTTTGAGTATGCTCAACAGTCCTCAGAACGAGGGCTGAAAATTATCATAGCTGGTGCTGGGGGTGCTGCGCATCTACCGGGTATGTTAGCCGCAAAAACAATATTGCCAGTACTTGGAGTACCGATACAAAGCAAAGCACTTTCTGGGCAAGACTCATTGCTATCTATTGTGCAAATGCCAAAAGGAATCCCTGTCGCTACTTTTGCAATTGGGGAGGCTGGCGCTGTAAATGCTGCATTATTTGCCGTGGCCATTTTGGCCAATGAAGACGAAAAATTAAAGCAAGATCTACAGGATTTTCGAGCCAATCAAAGTGATAAGGTACTCAAGACAGAACTACCAGAGCTGTAGTTTTAAGAGCCTACATAAAAACCCTAGCGAGCCTCGGCTAATTTAAAATTAGAGAATCACAATGGCTTCCCAACGCACCGTTTTTTTAATCTCTGACGGCACAGGTATTACTGTAGAGAGCATGGCGCACAGTTTATTGTCCCAGTTTGAAGGAATTAGATACCATCAAAAGCGACAGCCATTTGTTGATACCGCTGCCAAAGCGTCTCTGATCCGAGATGAAATCAATGAAACGGCAAAAAAAGATGGTATTCGGCCTCTCGTATTTAGTACGTTACTTGATACCGAGGTCGCCAAAATAGTACATAGTGCTAATGCATTTAGCCAAGATTTTTTTGATACCTTTCTGGCTCCACTTGAGAACGAGCTAGGTACACGTTCCACACATACAGTCGGTCGCTCACATGGCACAGAAGGATCCGATTACAAAAAACGTATTGAAGCAATCAACTACACCCTGTTACATGATGACGGGATCACCGAGAACAATCTAGATACTGCCGATATAATCCTGATTGGCGTATCACGCTGCGGTAAAACACCAGCGTCTTTATATCTTGCTATGCAATTTGGGCTACGCGTAGCCAATTTCCCTCTGATCCCAGAAGATTTTGAACGTGGTCACCTCCCCGGTGCAATACACCATTTCAAGAGCAAACTGTTCGGATTAACGATTCAACCTGAACGGCTTGCAAAAATCCGCGAGGAACGCCTAGCAAAAAGCACCTATGCCTCGCTTAAAAACTGCCTCTATGAGACTAGAGAAGCTGAAAGAATGATGACCCGAGAGAATATCCAATGGCTCGACTCTTCAAGCAAATCTATTGAAGAAATCTCCACCAGCATTATGCAATTACTGCGCGCCCGCTAAACGCTCCCCCCAAGTGTATTTTTTTACACTTGTCGTTAGAAAATCTCCATTTTTCTTATCTTTACCTAATAGATTGCAGAACTTTTTATTGTTATTGACAATCATTCTCATTCTTATTATCATTCGTCAGCGATCCGCTCCTCCTACAAAAAATATTTCCGTATCAATTATTTATGCACTGGAAGGTTGTTAATAGAAAAATTCATTACTGGGGCGCCTTAATCTGCGCTGTTCCAGTCATTATTGTCATTGTGACGGGCGTCTTACTATTACTCAAAAAAGAAATAGCGTGGATACAACCTCCTACGATCAAAGGACAAACCAATAAACCACAAGCGAGCTTTGAATCTGTTTTAGTTGCTATAAATGAGATACCGCAATTTCAAAATACAAGCTGGCATGATGTTGACCGTCTTGATATACGCCCCGAAAAAGGCGTGATCAAAGTGCAATTAAAAAATAGCTGGGAAATCCAAATGGATACTCAAGATTCCCGCATCATGCAAGTTGCTTATCGTCGTTCTGATTTCATTGAATCCATCCACGATGGAAGCTTTTTTCATGAGAATGCGAAGTTAGGCATCTTTTTACCTACCGCAATTATTCTGCTCACACTTTGGATTACCGGTGCATATCTGTTCGCCATCACCGAGATGGCCAAGTATCGCAAAAAAAGAAAAAGCAATTGATAGCGCAAGCCTGACATCGAATAAAAAACAATCACATATATTATTTCAACGAATCTCATAAATTGAGTCCTTTATTTTATTTTCCTCACGCAAAAGAAGATTTTTTACATGCATACTCATACTAATCTGCTCATCAAACTACTGACACTCATAACAACCCTACTCGTCATTAATACCTCCAAAGCAGAAGAGAATTTATGGGTCTATGGCAAAGGTACAGATACACGCCCTAAAGGCAGCACGGAAATCAAACTAAATAGCATCACGCGTATCGGGAAACGCTCTGGTGATTATGTATTTCATGATATACGCCCGGAAATCGAATATGGGCTCGCCAATAACTTAACTATTGGTGCCGAGCTTTTGTTTTTTGATCACAATTACTCAGTAGATCCAGAAAACGGGCCTAACCCCATGCGAGAAACACAAGCTCTGCAAGGTGGCCGCTTTAACAAAGCTCAATTTTCCGGATACGAAGTTGCCCTAAAATATAACCTGCTTAGCCCTTATAAAGATCCATTAGGATTATCTCTGGGATTTTCTTACGAAAAACGAGAAAAATACCGCCTAGATGGCTCTGCTATTGATCAAGATTCTTTTGTCCCTACACTCTATCTGCAAAAAAACTTTCTGGACGACCTGTTAGTACTTGCGCTAACCACAAAGATCGAATTTGAGCGCCGAAAATCTCCTGGAGTACTCGAAGAAGAAATAGCACTCGATATTTCGGCTGGAATTTCGTATCGCATCAAACCAAAATGGTTTATTGGCTTAGAGTTTCGTCACCAATCCGACTATCTGTGTCCAGAAGTCGATAAGGGATGTAATGATGAAGACAATATTGGTCTAAAACGTTCCAGTTTTGATCTAAGTGATATTCGGATCGGCACTCGACATCAATACGGCAACTACCTGGGGCCAACGTTCCACTATGCCGAAAAAAATTGGTGGTTAACTGTTGGTGTTTTGTGGCAAATCAATGGTGGCGGCTCTCATTATGCTGATGTACGTGCGGGCAGGAGCTGGGATGAGCACGAGCGCATTCATATTGGCACATTTTTAGGCTATGAATTTTAGACTCTCAATTCATAGCAAGCTGTGCTCTGGAACAAAATAAGAGAGAGGCTCTCTATCAAATGAACAGACGTCAATTTATAAGTAATGGAGCATGTGCCATCGCAGGCACTTTGGTTTCAACCATATTACGTGCTGAAACCTTTTTAAGCATTGAACAAGCTAAGCAGGTCATTTGGGGGGATACCTCGATGAGCTCTATACCGGTCATTCTCAGCAAGGCGCAAATGAGTGCAATCAAAGAGTCCTCAAAAACCAAAGTCCGGAACAAAAAAATGAATGTTTGGAAAGTCCAAAACGGTGGCTGGTTTATTCTAGACCAAGTTATTGGCAAACATGAAAACATCGATATTGCCGTAGGTCTGGACGAGCAAGGCAAAGTCAAAGGCATAGAAGTTTTAGTCTATCGCGAAACCTATGGACATGAGATACGCAATCCTAAATGGCGCACTCAATTTCATGGGAGAGGACACACTGAGGTACTCAAACTGGATAAGCAAATCCAAAATATCTCTGGGGCAACACTCTCTTGTCGTCACATTACAGATGCTATGAACCGACTTACTCATACTTGGGATCAGGTTCTTCGCCATTTATAAATGCCCGATATAAATAAGCTTCGCCGTTGCCGCCCATTACTTGGCACTTATGTTGAACTGGAGATCACCGCAAACGCTAGTGATAAAGCCCTGCTCAATACTAGCCAGACCGTATTTATGGAAATAGAGCGGATTCATCACATGATGAGTTTTCACGATCAAAATAGTGAGCTTTGCCATATTAATGCTCATGCACATAAAGCAACATGCACTGTTTCTCCGGAAATGCGTGAAGTGCTTGAGCTATCACTTGATCTTGGTCAAAAAACCAATGGTCTTTTTGATATTAGCATTGCCCCCCAATTAATTCAAAAAGGCTTACTCCCTGATGCAGGGCACAAGAATGATACAACAGCAAAGTGGCAAGACATCTGTCTACAAAAGAATCAAATTCAATTTAGAAAAAAGATGCAACTTGATCTAGGAGGAATCGCAAAAGGATACGCTGTTGACCGTGCTCTATCAAAAACGGACCCTGAATTTAATATCACAATCAATGCCGGTGGCGATTTGAGAATGTCTCACTGGCAAGAGCGTACAGTTAACATCAGACAACCGGAGAGTCATACCAATGAGTTTTACCAAATCAAAATGCCCTCCCCCGCCGTTGCCACTTCAGCCAGTTACTACAACGATGAAAAAGATACCATTGTTGTGCCTCCAAACCAGCGAAGAAGCCAGACCCAACTTCCATACGCTAGTGTTTCAGTATTTGCGCCAAACTGTATGCTGGCCGATGCTTTGACCAAAGTTGTTTTTCTGAACACAAGCAATTTACAGACTCTACTTGAAGAAAAATCCGCTTACGCATTTTGTATTGATTTCAATGGGGATGCACTCTGGATTGGAGCCAAAAACCATGAAATTAATTACCAACAGAATCCCTAAAATTTATCAGAAATTCATATTCTCTAATTTGGCACTCAGCTGGATTACCGGCGTCTCCTTTTTTTATCTGAATACCTGGGCCAAAGTAGAAGGTGAATTCGGGCCTGAAAAACACTTTCTACAATCTCCCATTTTACAAATTCATGCCGCCAGCGCCTTTCTCATCATGATCCTCTTTGGCGCACTACTCTTTGCGCATATGCCGCGCGCATGGAAAATAAAACACTCTAGAAAATCCGGCATAGCCTTATTGCTCGTGTTCTCCATACAGATTATTACAGCCTACATGTTGTATTATCTATCTCATGAAACCAGCAGGATGCTCACCTCTTATATTCATCTATTTTGCGGCCTCTCTATTCCTTTTGTTCTGATCTCGCATATATTGGCTCACAAAAAAGCAAAAGCTATACAAGTGCGCTCAGCGCATACAAATCAGTAAGATAAGCTACTATACGGCCTCCAAAAGGCTATTTAAGCATTTCACAATAGTGGTCGTTGGATCACTATAAATAAATAACAAAGTATGTGTCAGTCAAAAAAATTGAATGACAGCAATACATCTCCCCCCTATAATCCTTTCTTAGTACAAGGCGGCAATGGTCACCAGAAGTGGCGCACCATTTGATTATGCACAACCCGCCTTGGCAACAAGCTGTTAGAAATGTTTTTATCAACTAGTTTTTCACTTACCAACCTAGATAAAGAGCGAATAAATTATGGCAAAAAAATATGATGCTGGCGTAAAAGACTATAGAGACACCTATTGGATGCCAGAATATACTCCGGCAGCCACAGACATTTTGGCGTGTTTCAAAATCACACCTCAAGCGGGCGTCCCGCGTGAAGAAGCTGCCGCTGCTGTAGCTGCAGAATCCTCAACAGGAACCTGGACTACAGTATGGACTGATCTACTTACTGATCTTGATTACTATAAAGGCCGAGCTTACGCCATTGAAGATGTACCTGGCGATGACACTTGCTTTTATGCCTTTATTGCCTACCCAATCGACCTTTTTGAAGAAGGTTCTGTAGTTAACGTATTTACTTCTTTGGTTGGTAACGTATTCGGCTTTAAGGCTGTTCGTGCCTTACGTCTAGAAGATGTACGTTTCCCAATCGCTTATGTTATGACCTGTAATGGCCCACCGCATGGCATTCAGGCCGAGCGTGACAAAATGAATAAATACGGTCGTCCATTGCTCGGCTGTACAATCAAACCTAAACTAGGTCTGTCTGCCAAGAATTATGGGCGCGCGTGTTATGAAGGGCTACGTGGTGGTCTGGATTTCACAAAGGATGATGAAAACGTCAACTCTCAGCCTTTCATGCGCTGGCGTCAACGTTTTGACTTTGTAATGGAAGCCATTGTTAAATCTGAAGCTGAGACTGGTGAGCGTAAAGGTCACTATTTGAATGTGACTGCACCAACCCCAGATGAAATGTTCAAGCGTGCTGAGTACGCAAAAGAAATCGGGGCGCCAATCATCATGCACGATTACCTGACTGGCGGCTTTTGTGCAAACACTGGCTTGGCACAATGGTGTCAAGATAACGGTATGCTGCTCCACATCCACCGCGCAATGCATGCTGTGCTCGATAGAAATCCGCATCATGGTATTCACTTCCGCGTATTGGCTAAGGCACTTCGCCTATCTGGTGGTGACCACTTGCATTCAGGAACCGTGGTTGGCAAGCTCGAAGGTGATCGCGAAGCAACACTCGGCTGGATTGACATCATGCGCGATAGCTTCATTAAAGAAGACCGTTCTCGCGGTATTTTCTTTGATCAAGACTGGGGTGCGATGCCAGGTGTCTTCCCTGTTGCTTCTGGTGGTATCCACGTTTGGCACATGCCAGCATTGGTCAACATCTTCGGTGATGACTCCATACTACAGTTCGGTGGCGGTACATTAGGTCACCCATGGGGCAATGCTGCGGGTGCTGCAGCTAATCGTGTTGCTGTTGAAGCCTGTGTTGAAGCACGTAACCAGGGTCGCGAACTAGAAAAAGAAGGTAAGGATATCCTAACTGCTGCTGCTTCAAAAAGCCCTGAGCTCAAAGCCGCTATGGAAACCTGGAAAGAAATCAAGTTCGAATTCGACACAGTCGACAAGCTGGATGTGGCTCATAAGTAACAACCAGCCTGGGATAGATGTAGCCTCAGTCCGCTTAAACAGACTGCTGGCTACACCATCGAAAACAATGATGGCCATTCAAATTTAACTATTTAAAGGAACAAAACAATGAGTGATATGCAAGATTACCAATCCAGTTTATCCGACACAAGCAGCCGAAAATTTGAGACTTTTTCTTATCTGCCGTCTATGGACGAAGCACAAATCAGAAAGCAGATCGAATATATTGTCTCCAAAGGCTGGAACCCTGGTATTGAACATTGTGAGCCAGAACATTCATTCCAGAATTATTGGTATATGTGGAAACTGCCTTTATTTGGCGAAACCAATGTAGATGCTATTTTAGCCGAGTGTGCAGCGTGTCATAAAGCGCACCCAAAGAACCATGTACGCCTGCTTGGTTTTGATAATTACGCCCAATCTGCTGGCGCTTCCATGGTCGTTTTTAGAGGAAAATCTGTTTAAGTATTGTTTCAGATTTTTAGTCTATAGACCAGAAACCCTCGCTTCGTTTAGACTGACTAAGCGAGGGTTTTCAGCTTACCGGATACAAATCAAGACTGTGACAACTTATGAGTGACAATACAGATCAATACCGAATCGAGAAAGAACCTTACTACAAGGCTGTCAGCAACGAAGTAGAAATGTACATGGCTGCTTATGATGTTCGTATGCCTGTGATGCTTAAAGGGCCGACAGGTTGTGGTAAATCGCGCTTTGTTGAGTACATGGCGTGGAAACTAAAAAAACCACTCATCACCGTTGCCTGCAATGAGGATATGACTGCTTCTGATTTGGTTGGCCGCTTTCTACTAGATATTAACGGTACAAAATGGCAGGATGGCCCATTGACCGTGTCTGCTCGAATTGGCGCAATTTGCTACCTAGACGAAGTCGTTGAAGCACGCCAAGATACTACTGTGGTCATTCATCCATTAACGGACCACCGCAGAGAATTACCTTTGGAGAAAAAAGGGGAACTCGTCAAAGCACACCCCGACTTTCAGATTGTCATCTCATATAACCCAGGTTATCAATCCTTGATGAAGGATCTCAAACAATCGACCAAGCAACGTTTTGGCGGGATGGATTTTAATTATCCTACAGCAGAAACGGAAACAGAAATTATTATTCATGAAGCAGGAATCAGTCAGGATATTGCCGAAAAACTGGTGCAAATCGCCCAACGCTCTCGTAACCTAAAAGGCCACGGGCTGGACGAAGGCATGTCGACCCGACTGCTAGTTTATGCGGGTCAACTGATCAAAAAAGGCATCGAAGTGCAATCTGCCTGTCAAATGGCATTGATTACACCATTGACCGATGACCCTGATATGCGCGACACCTTGAGCGCTACCATCAACACCTATTTTTAGTCTGCTATCTCATGACACAAGCACATAATATATAGTGTCTAAGTCATGAGTGTCGACCTATCCGATTACGTACAATACCTTGGAGAAGGTGAGCATAGTCACCTTGAGGCATTAGAATCATCTTGCCATGAGGCAAGCCGAATCATGTCTCCTCGTGGATTACAAAATTATCTTGAAGGTATCCGCGCCATGCATATCATGGGCAGAGGTCAAGATCTAATACTGACCTACATTCAAGAAATGCCCGATGTTGCAAAAGAGGTAGGAGAAGATGTAATACCCGATATTGTAGAGTCCATGATGAAATTGGCCTCTCACACCTCAGGTAGTGTGATTTCCCTCATTCTAGCCAATTTGCCACTTGCTGCGCAGCGCTTAGGAGATGCCGAAGTTTTACGTAGCTTCCTCAAGCTATTACACCAAATGACAGGCAAAGCCCCGAGAGGGCTACGTCCCATGATTGAAAATCTGGATGAATTGCTCTCCAAGCTAACCCTCGGAGGGTTACGCCGCTGGGCCATGTGGGGTGTTCAAGCTCATCAAAGAGATCTAGATGGGCAAATGGCCTATTTTGCACTCAAGACTGACTCCTCAAAGTCTGTACTACAAAAAGAGCGGCGCGGCACCCTATTTGTTGTCAATCAACGAAGACTCAATTTTTATTTGCGCGCCCTTTGGGCACGCGCTTTTTTAATGCGCCCAACATCAGGTGATTTTGAATCTCGCCAAGGGACAAAACCTTTTATTGAAGACTTTCAGATTCACGTGCCGGATGCTTTCGATCCATTTTATGAAATTGATGGCATGGAGCTATACCGAGCAACTGCTGCCCATTGCGCCGCACACCTAATCTATACACGCCATCCCATCTCAGCTGAACAGCTCTCTCAAGCGCAAATGCGTT
This sequence comes from Armandia brevis, assembly GCA_035585475.1. Taxonomy (NCBI): domain Eukaryota; kingdom Metazoa; phylum Annelida; class Polychaeta; family Opheliidae; genus Armandia; species Armandia brevis. The sequence continues at coordinate 12,280 of JAXGGS010005237.1, read as the reverse complement.
GTATTGAATTGTTTGAGGATGCTCGTATAGAGTATCTAGCGTATCAAGAATTCCCAGGGCTTCGCAAACTATGGCTCTCCTTTTTCACAGCGCGACTTGACAGCAAGCAAGAAGAAAAGCCTCACGAAGCAATGGAGATCATGATGCGCACCACACGCGCTATTATGGATCGAGAGTATCGTGATGAACTAGAAGCAATTAACAAAATCGCTGATGAGTTTGTAGAACAGCTAGAAAAAGACCCATATGACCCACGTATGAGCTGGATGGCCGGAATCGGGTTTTACAACACACTGGTTGAATTATCTCGTATACCAAGTGTACGTATTTTATCTGACTGGCCTATTCCCTATCGAGATGACAACCGGTTTGTCTGGGTATTTAATGAAAATATGCTGGTCGATGCAGGAGCCGATTATGTCCCTGCTAGCCAACAACAAATTCGCAAATATGTTTCTGTCATGGAAATGGCTAATGAAGTCGATTGCGAACTGGCAGGCGATGACGCTCAAGAAGTCTGGATTTGCAAAACAGAGCTCTACCCTTATGAGGATATGGGCGTCAGCTTTAATGAAATGTGGGGCAAAGAGCCTATTTCTGAGCCATTTCACTACGATGAGTGGGATTACCATGTCCAACTATCCAGGCCAGATTGGGTCACTGTAATTGAGCGCCAGCAACCTAAGGGCAATCCAGATATTATGGATGAGATTCTGACCAAGAACCGCCCCATTGCCTCGCGTATCCGTCATCTAATTGATGCCATGCAACCTCAAGGCATTGTACGCCGCCGTGGCTACGAAGAAGGTGAAGAACTAGACCTAAACGCTGCTGTACGGGCGATTACCGATATTCGCCGAGGAATCATGCCTGACTCTCGGATCAACATCAGGGTTACACGACATATCCGAGACCTTTCCATCGTATTGTTGCTCGATTTGTCTGAATCAACGAATGAGAAAATAGGTGATCTTGCTGAAGGTGAAGAAGGCTATGAGAACCAAGAAAGCATTCTGGACTTAACCCGAGAGTCAGCTGGGCTGCTCGCTTGGGCAATTGACTCAATTGGTGACAATTATGCAATACATGGCTTCGCCTCAGATGGGCGTCATGATGTGCAGTATTACCGTTTCAAAGATTTCGAACAAAGCTATAACGATGAAGCCAAATCCCGTCTTGCCGGCATGCAAGGTGGTTTATCCACTCGTATGGGCGCCGCACTGCGTCATGCAGGGCATCACCTGAGCAAACAAAGCGCCCAAAAACGCTTAGTATTACTGGTGACGGATGGAGAACCCGCAGATATTGATGAGCGGGATCCGCAATACCTACGTAACGACACCAAAAAAGCTGTTGAAGCACTCGCTATGCAAGGTATCTACACATACTGCCTGACACTAGACCCAAATGCTGATCGTTATGTATCCCGCATTTTTGGCGAAAACAATTATTCTATCGTAGATAATGTTGAGCGCCTGCCAGAGCGCCTACCTAACGTTTTTGCAGCCCTAACCTCCTGAAGACACACTCCCTTGTATCATTGCATATTGCAATGACTATGCTTCACCGTACTTACCTGATAAAAAAATAAATCTCGTATAAAATTTGCTAGTATCTAGTTTGTTTATAGCTCATTATCTTGATTCATGCCTTCATCAAATCCTCCTTTACCTTCTACACCATTATCTGTTTATGCCAAACGGCGGGCGAAACTATGTACGATAATTGGCGATGGTAGCATTGCAATTCTTAACACGGCTAAAGAAGCTATTCGTAGTCAGGACACCCACTTCCCATACCGTTTTGATAGCCATTTTTGGTACTTAACCGGATTTTCAGAACCAAACGCAACCATCATACTCAGTGGTGGCAATAAGCAAAAAGGCGAACCTCCAAAAAGCATTTTATTTTGTCGGGAGAAGAACCCTGAGTTCGAAACTTGGGAGGGAGTTTGCTACGGCCCTGACGCTGCAAAAGAAATATTTGGATTTGATCAGGCCCTGCCAATAGGCTCCCTGAATGAAAACCTACCTGAGCTACTAGCCAACCATCAAACCTTGTGGCACACATTGGGATTGGACCCTGACTGGGATGCAAAGCTAGCTATGGAGTTAACAAAACAGCGTAGCCAAGCACGTAAGGGGATAAGTATCCCTTCAAATATTCAAGATCTGCGAGCCAAAATCGATGCCATGCGGCAAATCAAAGACAAGCATGAGTTGGATATACTACAGCGGGCTGCAAAAATCAGCAGCATAGCTCATGAACGAGCCATGCGTGCCTGCCACACAGAAATGACAGAATACCAGCTTGAGGCAGAAATCAGTTACACGTTCCGCTACAACGGTGCACAAGGGCATGCCTATACCCCAATCGTAGCCGGAGGACGCAACGCCTGCACCCTACATTACGTGCAGAATTCACAAACACTACCTGACCATGGGCTAGTACTCATTGATGCCGGATGCGAGCTTGAAGGCTACGCCGCAGATATTACCCGTACATTTCCGGTCAACGGTCGATTTTCTGCTGCACAACGTGACTGCTACGAGATTGTATTAGCCGCCCAAAATGCAGCTATTGAGGCACTCTCTCCTAATGCTGATTTTGATGATTTTCATAAAGCAGCTGTACGTGTTTTGACTCAAGGCATGATTGACCTTAAGCTGTTGGCTGGATCTGTAGATGGCAATATTGAGTCAGGTGCATACAAATCATTTTATATGCATCGTACCGGTCACTGGCTTGGCCTGGATGTGCACGATGTTGGCAACTATAGCTCCGAGACAAAAATACAAAAACTACAACCCGGCATGGTACTCACCGTAGAGCCTGGTTTATATATTCGAGCCGGAGAAAAAAACGTGCCTCCCGCACTTGAAAATATTGGCATCCGTATTGAAGATGATGTGTACATCAATAAAACTGGTGCGGTCGTCTATAGTGATGCACCCAAAAGCATTTCTGAAATTGAAGCCATCATGCAATCAGATTGACCTGACATCTGGAATGCGCACTCAGACAACAAACTGCGATATATTAATTATCGGCGGCGGGCCGGTTGGCCTCACCTTGGCCCTGGCACTCGCACAATCACATTGGCAAGTTGTACTGGTTGATAAAGGTAGCAAAAATAATACAACTCAAGATGCCCGCGCACTTGCCCTTTCACACGGCACACGAATACTGCTAGAAAACATCGCAGCTTGGCCTAAAAAAGATGTAACGCCCATTCATGATGTTCACATTTCACAAAAAAATGGGTTTGGCCGCACCCTCTTGCAACGCGAAGATTATCAAATCCCTGCCTTGGGTTATGTGGTGAACTATGCTGATCTTCATGCAAGCTTATCGGATGCCTTGTCAAAAATAATACTTACTTCAAAAGATTCGGGAAAATCAAGCGGAAAAATCCAGATATATCACGAACATACTGCAACAATTACAGCAGATGGCGCCACTTTAAACAGCCAGAAAAAACAGATCACCTGCAACCCTAAATTGATTGTTCACGCCGAAGGTACACAGGCACATACTGATAAAACACCGCACCCGTCAAAACCTGCTAACCTTGCCAAAAACAAGGCTTACGGACAACACGCTATTGTCACCCAAGTAACCGCCAGCACCCCACATCAACACCGTGCTTGGGAACGTTTTGCTCCAGAGGGCCCTTTGGCACTACTCCCTTTACTTAACCCTGCAGATTATGCGGTTGTTTTTGTGCGCCCTACAGAAAAAATTGAGCAAATCATGGCGCTTGATGAAAACGCTTTTTTGGATACCTTGCAAACCCATTTTGGCGATCGCCAACGTTTTATCTCCGTTGGAAAAAGAGCTTGCTATCCGCTCTCATTACGTACCCAAAAAACACTCGTGCATCAAAATACCATATGGATTGGCAATAGCGCACAAACCCTGCATCCGGTATCCGGACAAGGACTTAATTTAGGGCTCCGAGATGCTTGGCAACTTGCAGAATACTTGCTCACAAATAACACTCTGACTAACCTTACAGGCTACGCCAGCCTACGACACCTCGATCGCACAGGTAGTATCTTTTTCACTGATCAGCTCGTGAACATTTTCTCCAATAAAGCCATGCCGCTTCACGTATTGCGTGGCTTGGGACTGTTTGCTCTTGACCTATGCCCGCCTGCACGTCATTTTATGGCTAAGCGCATGATTTGGGGAGCGCGTGCCTGGCCATAAACAAAACCTCAGACTCGGAACATATCCTAGCTACAAGATACAACCATTATTTAGACTCACATGCTAGAATTGCTTTTTTAAAATCAAAAAAGATGAAATATCCAGTCACATTTTTTTCTGACATAGATAAGCACTAGGTAATTTGAGCAATTCACTATTTTCCCCATCCCGAAATAATCATTCAGAGTAGGTCAATGAAAATCCACGAATATCAAGCCAAAGAAATTCTAAAGAAATTTGGCATTCTCGTCCCCAAAGGTGTTTTTTGCACTTCGGTTGATGAGGCTGTAGATGCCGCAAATACCCTCGGTGGCTCAGTCTGGGTTGTAAAAGCACAGATCCATGCTGGCGGGCGTGGTAAGGGTGGAGGCGTCAAAGTGGCCAAATCTCTTACAGAAGTAAAGCAGTATGCACAAGAAATACTGGGTATGCAGCTTATTACTCATCAAACTGGCCCTACAGGACAAACTGTCCGCCGTTTGCTAGTTGAAGAAGGCGCTAATATTAAAAAGGAATATTATGCTGCTGTGCTTACTGATCGTGCTACACAACAAGTAGCCGTAATGGTTTCTTCAGAAGGCGGAATGGATATAGAAGAGGTCGCACAAAAAACCCCTGAAAAAATCATCAAGGTTTTTGTTGATCCGCTTGTTGGGCTTACTGACGAGCAAGCCAAAAAATTAGCGACGGGCATTAACATACCCGAAACGTCGCAAACGCAAGCGATGGACACGTTTAAACAACTCTATACTTGCTATATGGAAACAGATGCCTCACTGGCGGAGATTAACCCTTTGATTTTAGAAGGTGCTACAGATCAGAGTCCTGAGCAAATCAAAGCGCTTGATGCCAAGTTCAATTTTGACTCAAACGCCCTGTACAGACATCCTGAAATTGTCGAAATGCGCGACCTAGATGAAGAAAATTCAGATGAGATCAAAGCATCAGAGTTTGATCTCGCTTATATTGCACTCGATGGCAATATTGGGTGTCTGGTCAATGGTGCAGGGCTAGCCATGGCAACAATGGATACAATTAAATTGTTTGGTGCAGAGCCTGCAAACTTTCTTGATGTAGGCGGTGGTGCCACGACAGAAAAGGTTACCGCCGCATTCAAAATTATGCTCAAGAATCCAAAAGTAAAAGGGGTTCTGGTTAATATTTTTGGTGGCATCATGCGTTGTGACACCATTGCGACTGGCATTGTCGAAGCTGCCAAAGAAGTCCAGCTCTCTGTGCCATTAGTCGTACGCATGAAAGGAACCAATGAAGAAATTGGCAAAGATATCCTCAAAAACTCTGGCCTGCCTATTATTGCTGCAACCACGATGGCTGATGCAGCAGAAAAAATCGTGGCCGCAGTTAATTAAAAACACCTATTTGGAACAAAAATAATGTCTATTTTGATCAATCAGCAAACCAAAGTAATCACTCAAGGTATTACGGGTAAGACAGGCCAGTTCCACACCGAAAAATGCATTGAATACGCCTACGGGAAGGATTGTTTTGTTGCTGGCGTCAACCCTAAAAAAGCGGGAGAACGTATTTTTGACATCCCCATCTATGCTTCAGTCAAAGACGCAAAAGCAGAAACCGGCGCAACTGTTTCCGTCATCTACGTACCCCCTGCCGGTGCTGCAGGCGCAATTTTGGAGGCCGTTGAAGCCAATCTAGATTTAGTGATTTGCATTACTGAAGGAATCCCCGTACGTGACATGCTCATGGTACGTAACAAGATGATGCAAAAAGAAGCTAAGGGTGGTAAAAAAACCTTGCTGCTTGGCCCAAACTGCCCAGGACTCATTACTCCAGATGAAATAAAGATCGGCATTATGCCCGGACATATTCATAAAAAAGGACGTATCGGTGTTGTCTCTCGTTCTGGAACACTCACTTATGAAGCAGTCGCTCAGCTCACAGAAATCGGCTTAGGACAATCTTCTGCCATTGGTATTGGTGGCGACCCTATTAATGGCTTAAAGCATATCGATATCATGCAAGCTTTTAATGATGACCCTGATACTGATGCTGTCATCATGATTGGTGAAATTGGTGGCCCCGATGAAACAGAGGCTGCAAAATGGTGTAAAACAAATATGAAAAAACCAATCGTGGGGTTTATTGCTGGAGTCACCGCACCCGCAGGAAAGCGCATGGGCCACGCAGGTGCACTTATATCAGGGGGTGACGATACCGCAGATGCTAAACTGGCTATTATGGAAGAATGTGGATTCAAAATCACCAGAAACCCATCCGAAATGGGGCAACTACTCAAAAATCTATTATAGAATAAAAGGCATTAAAGGCTGCGGCCTAGATGCCTTCTTTATTTTTATTGATGGCTTAAAATTTCACCATCAACAACACCAAGTTACATTTATTTATCAGACGGTTTAGCTTTGGTCGGGCGCTTCCACCCTGGGTGATTTTTCTGCTTGATCCGAGTTGTCACTAAGGCACCTGCAGGTGCCTCAGCACGCAACGTAGTCCCTGCACCTAATGTTGCCCCATCACCAATTTTAATCGGCGCAACAAGCTGACTCCCCGAACCAATAAATACATTATCTTCAATGAGCGTTTGATGTTTCTTTGCTCCATCGTAGTTGCAAGTAATTGTCCCCGCTCCTACGTTAACGTTCTGACCAATCCTAGCGTCTCCAATATAGCTTAAATGATTCACCTTCGAAGAATCTGAAATTCGTGTATTTTTGATCTCCACAAAGTTTCCAACACGCGTTTTCTGACCCAATACTGTACCCGGACGTAATCGTGCATATGGCCCTATCGAAGACATTGCACCGACATGCGTATCTTCTAGATGTGAAAAAGCTAAAACATGCACACCTGCATCTATTTGTACGTCTTTTAGGTAACAATAAGGTCCAATCTGAACTTGGTCTCCTAATTGCACATCACCTTCAAATACGCAGCCAACATCGATCACAACATCGGTCCCACAACTTAAATTTCCGCGAACATCCAGGCGTGCAGGATCTGCAAGCGAAACTCCCTCAAGCAACAATTGGTCTGCCTGATGATGTTGCCAAATACGCTCAAGCGCAGCCAGCTGTCGCTTGTCATTTACCCCTTCTGTTTCCCAACTCGCTTGAGGGGAAGCGGTGCAAACACTTAGCTTGTCATCGACTGCAAGTGCAATTACATCTGTTAAATAATATTCCGATTGAGCGTTATTGTTTTCCAGACGATCCAGCCATTGGACAAGCCGGGCAGTAGGCAGCACCATGACTCCTGTATTAATTTCGCAAATCTCTTTTTGAGCTAGCGAAGCATCTTTTTCTTCCACAACACAACTAACCATACCTGCATGATCACGTACAATGCGACCATATCCTGTTGGGTCATCCAGTGTTGTTGTCAAAATAGCCGCGCCCGCAGGCTGCTCGATTGCAGCTTCTATCAAACCCTGCAGTGTCTCTACCTGAATCAGAGGAACGTCCCCATATAAAACCAGAGTATATTCAGATGGATCCACTGGATTAGCTACTTGTCCCTTCTTAGCAGTCTGACCTAACATACAAGGCACCGCCTGCATGAGTGCATGACCTGTACCCAAACGTTCTGCCTGCAATGCCCAGACTAAATTCGGCACATCAGCCATCTGCTTTTGCACTTCCTCTCCCTCATGACCATAGACAACAATGAGTCTTTCAGGTGCAAGCTGGAGAGCACAATCAACCACATGCCGTAATAAAGGCTTGCCCGCCAAAGGATGCAATACCTTGGGTAAAGTAGAACGCATCCTTTTACCCTGACCTGCTGCGAGAATTACAATATTCATAAATCGAGTCAGTCTACCGTCAAAAATACTCTAAAACGGAATATCATCATCTAGATCATCCGGCATAGGCGCTGCACCTGCTCCCTGAGCATTGTTTTGCTTTACACCACCATCACTTGCTGTAGCAGTTTGCGGCGCTGCATCTGAAAAGCTGTTGTCATAATCCCCAGATGGTGCTGAGCGACTACCCAACATCTTCATTTCATTACCTCTAATCTCGGTTGTATAACGGTCGATCCCTTCTTTATCTGTCCATTTTCGGGTATGGATACTACCCTCAACATACACAGGAGCTCCTTTTTTGAGATACTGAGCAACAATTTCAGCTAGGCGACGATAAAATACAATTCTGTGCCATTCTGTTTGCTCTCTTTGTTCTCCTGTCGTTTTGTCTTTCCAGCGCTCAGACGTTGCGACCGTGATGTTGCATACTGCGTCACCATTTGCCGTATAACGAACTTCTGGATCTCGACCTAAATTCCCAATGATTGTCGCCTTATTAACAGACGCCATAAGCACCCCCTTAATGAATAATGTATAGCATATATAAAAAATTTATTGCCGTCACTTTATCAAAAACCATACTGGACAATCGTCCTTTAAAAACCACAATCCAAACTATGGCAGCTTTTCGGAACCCGTAGTCAACATCACCGGTATCCGCAACGAAAAAGAAAAGATAAGCCAAAGCAATAACATAACAGAAAACAATGCAAACACCGAGGCCGCTCCATACTCTGTAGCCATCCAGCCACCGAGCAATCCACCAAAAAACAGCCCCGCCGATTGTAGTGTGCTATATACACCCAGTGCTTTACCCTTAGCTTGCGCAGGCGCCAGACGAGATATTAGTGAAGGCTGAGTCGCTTCCAAAATATTAAACCCGACAAAAAACAACGTCAGTATAATCGCCAAAGCCCATAAACCATGTGTGACAAATAGCATAAACAGCAATTGTACAAAAAGCAGCAACGCAACGGATAAAATAAATATCGGCTTTAGCCATTGGCGACGCTCGCCGACTATAATAGCCGGCACCATCACTAAAAAAGAAATAAACAGCGCGGGCAAATAGATTCTCCAGTGCTGCGCTAATGGCATGCCGCCATGATTCTCAATAGCAACAGGGACCAACACCCACATCCCTGCTTGCGTCATATGCAAAACAAAGACCCCAAAATTCAACAATGCCAACTGACGGTCGGCAAGTACTGTCCAAATACTGACGGGTGCACTAACTGTCAATTTAGGGGCGGGAGGCACCAGCTTAACAAGTACAAAAATAGCCAACAACGCAAAAATCCCTGTTAGCCAAAAGATACCAGACATACCAATAAGCGCATATAAAGGCGGCGCTGCAACCAAAGAAAATGCAAACATCAGACCAATAGAGGCACCAATCATACCCATGACTTTAGTTCGGTGTTGCTCACGCGTTAGATCAGCAGCAAGCGCACTCACCGCAGCAGAAATAGCTCCAGAGCCTTGCAAAATACGCCCTGCAATGACCCAATAAATATCAGGTGCCAGAGCAGCCACCGCGCTTCCAAACGCAAACAGTAGCAATCCGAATATGATCACAGGCTTTCTGCCAAATCGGTCAGATGCTGCGCCATAGGCAATTTGAAATAATGCCTGAGTTAACCCGTAAGCACCAATCGCAAAGCCTACAAGCATTAGGTTATCTCCACCAGGCAGATCTTGCGCATAAATAGCAAAAACAGGTAGAACCAAAAACAAACCCAGCATACGCAAACCATAAATTGCAGCCAGACTTACACCTGCACGGCGCTCCTGCTTCGTCATTGAGCAACTCTAATTATTTTTTTTATCATAGGATTAAACGATACGAGGCACCCTAAAAACTCCTGCAAAAAAACAACAGGCAGCACCAAAAAACGCATGATTAAAAGCTCAATTTGTATAATCTGAAATCCTTCTTTGAGGCCTCTTAAAACCTTTGCAGTGTCCGGACATCTCATATATATTTTCGGGTATATTATAGATATGCTCATACGTTCAAGAATATACGAGTCTAAAAATTTAGAGCAAATTCAGAGCAAATAAAGAGTTCGCAGATTGTACTTGAAAGGATCAAAAAATGGGCAACCGATTAAGCAAAATCGTGACTAAAACAGGTGATTCAGGTAAAACAGGCTTGGGTGATGGCTCTCGTATAAGCAAACATGCTTCACGCATTCATGCACTCGGTGAAATAGACGAACTCAACTCAAGCCTTGGCGTCTTGTTGTGTGAAGAACTCCCTGAATCTGTATCTAGTGCCTTACTCAATATCCAGCATGATTTGTTTGATTTAGGTGGTGAGCTATGCCTGCCCGAGCAACACTTTATGCTACAGACTCAAGTCTCGCGGCTAGAAGATTTATCGACACAGTGGAATGCAAACCTGCCGCGCCTAAAAGAGTTTGTTTTGCCGGGCGGAGTTAGGTCAGCGGCGCTAGCCCATCTCGCTAGAGCAGTTTGCCGACGAGCTGAGCGTAGATTGGTCGAACTTTCTGAAGCCACAGACGAGGCGGTCAATCCAATTACTCTTTGCTATATAAATCGACTGTCCGATTTTTTATTCATTCTCGGACGTATGCTCAACCAAGAATCCAATCATACTGATTCCTTGTGGGAAAAAGGCAAAGGACGATAACGATAGCCAGCGCCTATATTCAATCCGAACAAAACAATGCCCTCAGTGCTTCACCTGGTTCAGGAGCACGCATAAAAGCCTCCCCAACCAAAAAACCGTGCACGCCATGCTCGCGCATCAAGCACACATCATCATATGTTTTAATGCCGCTTTCAGTAATAACGAGCCTTCTTTCATCAATTTCTTTCAACAAATTGAGTGTAGTGTGCAAATCAACCTCAAAAGTTTTCAGATTTCGGTTGTTGATTCCAATCAATGGCGTATTCAGCTGTAGCGCCTGCTCCAGCTCATCCGCATCATGACTTTCTACAAGCGTCGCCATACCCAACTCATGCGCCAAGGCTTCTAAGTCACGCATCATCGGCAAATCCAGCGCCGCCACAATCAATAAAATCGCATCCGCGCCCATAGCTCTAGCTTCATAGATCTGATACGCATCCAGCATAAAATCTTTACGTAAGACCGGCAAATTTACAGCTTGCCTTGCCGATGTAAGATACTCTGCACAACCCTGAAAATAAACTTGATCTGTTAAAATAGACAAACATGCCGCACCATGTTTTGCATAGCTTTGGGCAATTTCAACAGGCTGAAAATCGTCCCTGATCACTCCTTGGGATGGGCTGGCTTTTTTGATTTCTGCAATAATTGCGCAATCAGGCTGCCTCATTTCTTTTTTGTCACGCTTTTTACAATCAACTCGATGTCTCAAGGCACCTATAAAATCACGTGAGGGAAGAGCCTGCTCCGCCATCTCGCGGATTGCTGACAATGGCACTCCAACCTGATTTTTCGCAATCTCTTTACGTTTGTTTGCAAGAATTGTGTCCAGAATATTGGGCATAGTAAAACATGGAATCTGGGCTGTATTTTAGCCCTACTGAATAAAACCATTAAAAATCTGTATCGTACAGTAGAAACAACACAGTTTTTTGATTAGATAACACAACCAATCATGTGTTTTGGTGTACGATAGCACATGCTATGAAACAGCACTCATCTTCTAACCCTGATACCTCATCGCCAGAGCGCTCTAACGCACACGCAGAGCCACTTGGCGGGCTTGGTGGCGCACTAGTTGATCGATACGGCAGAACCATTAGTTATGTGCGTTTGTCTGTCACAGATCGCTGTGATTTTCGTTGTACTTACTGTATGGCAGAAGACATGACTTTTTTGCCGCGTAATGAAGTCATGTCCCTGGAAGAATGTCTACGTATGGCCGCTGTATTTGTATCCCTTGGTGTCGTGAAATTACGTGTCACCGGTGGAGAACCTTTGGTACGCAAAAATATTTTATGGCTTTTGGAACGTCTCGGCCATCTTGAAGGGTTACATGAGCTGGTCTTAACCACAAATGGTTCTCAGCTTGCTTCACATGCCAAGGCGCTTTATCAAGCCGGAGTCAAACGGTTAAATATCAGCCTGGACAGTTTGCGCCCTGAACGGTTTAAAAAAATCACACGTATAGGGGACATAAATAAGGTATTGACAGGTATTGATGCTGCACAGCAAGCAGGATTTAAACGAACCAAATTGAATACTGTCATGATGCGCGGATTCAATGACGATGAATTTGTTGACCTGATACGCTTTGCCATAGACCATGA
>JAXGGS010005126.1:0-22464 GCA_035585475.1 Armandia brevis | reverse complement strand
TATAGGAGGCCATACAAGTTACTTATCTTTTTAATGTGTCATATATTTAACAAGTCAAAACTTGTTCTACGATTATTAATAGTATTTATGCATATCTGCATATCTAAGCATATTTTTATACTTATATTAAATGTAAATTTTTCTAATATTCATTTTGATTGTAGGAGGTAGAAAGTAACTTGTCTTATATTAAATATGGATTGTACATCTTTTTTTAGGAGTATCTATAACAGGTAATATACATTGTTTTATTTTACATATAATTTAATTAATTTTTAATAAAATTTTAGTGAAATTTATTCATCGATTGAAAAGGATCATATATATTAAGAGTTTGTTTTTTTATTTAATGTTTTATAAAATTTCAGTGAAATTTATCCATCGATTGAAAAGGATCAACATAATGGTTTATTTAGAAAATTATTCACTTATGGATATTATTTACAAAATTTTGAAACATTAGCAGGATTTGTTGATGTGGGTAAAAATTTTTGGTTTTTAAGTTATGAAGAGGCAAAGGAATATAGTTATAATAAATGTTTGATATCGAGTATTCAAGATAAATCTGAAATTGTTATTTTAGAACGTCTTTTTAAGAAAGATGATGATATTACAATGTTTTGTTATATGATTTTACGCTTTTTACATATTGAATTTATGGATAGAAAACATGATTTATGTAATATTTGTTCTTTTTCTAATACTGTCTTTAACAAACATACTCAGAGTGAATTTGATTTATGTTCATATTGTGAAGACATAGAAGAATTTGTTAATACATGTTTTGAAGAAGTTATTGAATATTGTTTATCTTTTGAGAAACTGTATGAGCTGTTAAAATTAAATTTTGATTTATTTTCTTATGATTTTATAGGTATATATGCCGTTACAATCATTAGTACTAAATTTTTATTTAATGATATTTATAAAAGTAATAGATTGATGTTAAAAGAGTTGTGTAAGAATATAAATAATGTACCTTATGAATACATCAAAATATTTCGTAACTGATATAATTAGAAAAGTCTATAAATACTGATAACTTTTAATATTTTTATACTTAATCAACCATTATGACTTGTAGAGAAAAACTAGTTGTAAATATGGCTATTAAGATGAAAAAGTTCTGTCAAAATATCTTAGAGCATTTCAAAGTTAAATATAAAATGTTTACATGTACTATAACATTTTTAATGAAATGTTATAAATAGAAGTACATATTTTGATATTGTAAATGTTGTTTTAACTATTCATTAAGATGGATTTAAGAAAAGCTAAAGTTGGTTTTAAACCATGTTCAAGTATTATGATTTCTGGAAGTAGTGGTTCTGGAAAGACTATGTGGGTGAAAAGATTTATTGAGAATATTGAAGATATGTATACAGAGTACCCACCTCGTCAAATATTATATTGTTATGGAGTTTATCAGAATTTATATGATATGATGAAAAAAGAATCACCAATACCTATTATTTTTCAAGAAGGATTACCAACGAGAGAGGAGATATACAATTTTTCAGATGATAAAATCCATAAATTAATTGTAATAGATGATTTGATGCATAAAGCAGTGGATAATCAAGAAATGGAGTTGCTTTTTACTCAGTATTGTCATCATAGATGTTTAAGTTGTATTTATATAACACAAAATTTATATGTGAAGGGTAAACATTCAAAGACAATGGCAAATAATGCATGGTATATAGTTTTATTTGAAAATGTTAGAGATAAGAATCAAATTATGTGCTTGGGTAGACAAATTTATCCTGGAAAAGGTAGACATTTTTTACATGCTTATTTAAATGCTGTTCAAAGTAAATGGGGCTATTTTGTAATTGATTGTTCGCCAAATATAGATGATGATGTCAGATTAAGAACAAATATTTTTCCATATGAAAAGACAGTGTCATATAAATTGAGACTATAAATAGAAGCCAGATATGCTGATTTTGTAAATATATTTTTAAGATGGATAAAAGGTGTGATAAATATTTACCGTTTTTGAAGTTTCTTATTTTGAATGCTGATAAAAAACAAAGAAAAATTGTGATAGAAAATTCATCGAATGAACAACTTAAAACAATTTTAGAATTAATAGGAAATATAATTCATGGTGTTATAAGCATTTCTGATAAGGAAAAACTATTTTTACAGAAGAACAAAGATAAATTAATTTCAATTTGGAAGTCTAAAGAAAATTTAGATAAAAAAAGACAGATCATTCTTCAAAACTTTGATTTCTTTAATAAAGTTATCAATATAGGAAAGGATTTTCTCACTCATTTTAAAGTTTGATCATGGATCAATTTTTTTCAAAGCGTGACTTAAGTTTTGATAATACTTCAAATGTATTACCCTATGAAATGGAACATGATGATGAAAAAAAAGAAGAAAATGAAAATTTATCAGGATCAAAAGTACCAAAAAACACAAAATACTTTAATTCAATGTTTGAAACTAGTGAAGAAGAATCTTTTAGTGAAGGAGAGGAAGAATCATCTGAAAGAATTCATAAAAGAAAATTAAAAAATTCCGCTGCAAGAAATGTCATTTATAATAATAAGAGGAAGAAAAAATTTGAAATCTCACCCACACCTGAGACAAGTGAGGATGAAGAAATCACTAATGATATTATTGATAGAAAAAATGAAAAACATATTAAATCATTATTTTCTAAATTTTTAAAAGAAACATGTATAAAGAAGGATGTGATGAAAAAAAAGGAAAAAAAAGAAGTAAATGAAAAAGAAATTATGAATAAAATAGAGGAACCAATTCAAATTAAACGTGAAGAATGTGGGGATAGAAATGAATTAAAGGATAATTTTGTTATTGGTAGTAAAAATTCTGATGATAATAAACAAGAATTGTATATTAAAACAGTTAGAGAGAGATGGGTTAACTATAAATAAAACATAATAGATTACATGAAAATGATGACATGTTTAAACTTGTTTCTGTATAATAAATATTAATTCTGCTGACTGCATTTTTTTTTGCTTATTTATCATTTTATTTGTCTATATAAAGAGATAGTGTATTAAATTATTCACTTAAAAATTGATATGCTGAAGGTAGAAAATATAGTTGTAACAGCAGATCTTAACTGTAAGTTGAATTTACTTTATATTTGTGAAAATGTTTTAAATGTACAATACTCTAAAACAAAATTTAATGGTTTAATATGGAGGAACAAAAAAATATGTGGGACATGTTTAGTTTTTGAAAGTGGGAAGATAGTTTGTAATGGTTATAAAGATATTGAGACAGCTAAAAAATCTCTGAGAAGATATGCTAGATTAATTCAAAAATTAGGGTTTCTCGTGAACTTAAAAAGAATTTTGATAGCATCAATGGTAGCTACATATGATTTAAAAAAAAATATTAATTTATTTAATATTTCAAAATCATTAAAAGGATTTTATGAACCTGAAATATTTCCTTCAGTTAGATTTAAAAGAAACAAAATAGGTTACAGTCTTTTTAGAAGTGGTAAACTTATTGTAACAGGTATTAAATCAATAAGCAGCTTAGAAGATATTTACAGTACAGTTTTAGAAATTGAGTTATACCAATGAAATTATCAAAAAGAATAACAACATATTTGTTGAGAAAATATTATGATCCATCTTTTCCTGGAAGTTTAGCTAGCCCACAAAAGTTTTATGAAGCATTGAAAGATAAAAATAGATACAATATAACAAAAGGAGTTGTGAAATATTTCTTATCAACTCAACAACCTTATACTAGAAATAGAGAAGTAAGATCTAAATTTGATAGAAATGTAGTAATAGTAGGAGGAATAGATGATCAATGGGAAATTGATTTAATAGATTTAAACAAATTCGAAAAACAAAATAATGGATATAAATACATATTAGTTGTGATTGATGTATTTAGTAGATATGTATGGGCTTGTCTTTTGAAAACAAAATTTGGTAAAGAAATATCAACTGAAATAGATTCAATTTTAAAACAAGGTAGACAGCCTAATAGTATAAGAACTGATGGGGGAAGGGAATTTTCAAATATATCAATTAATGAAATGATTTATGATAAATATTCTATAAAACATTATCAAACTGGTAATGAATTACAGGCAAATTATGTTGAGAGAGTAATAAAGACTTTAAAGTCAAAGATATATATGTACATGAGGTATAAAAGATCATTTAAATATATAGATATTTTACCTAAGATTGTTCAAAGTTATAACAATACTGTACATTCATCAACATCTATTAAACCTAGTATGGTTGATAAAGAAAATGAGGATTATGTTAGATATATACAGTATTTGATTAAATCAAAAAGACAGAATCAGATACGCCGTAAAAAGAAAACAAAAGTAGACAAAAAATATAAGTATAAGATAGGTCAAGATGTAAGAATAAGTAAAACAAGAAACAAATTTGATAGGTATTATGATGAAAAATGGACAGGAGAAGTATTCAACATAGTAGATAGAAAAAGAAGAAACCATATTAATGTATATAAATTATCTGATAAAAAAAATGATCCACTAAGGGGTTCTTTTTATGAATCAGAAATACAAAAAATTGTTTATAATGATAAAGAGATTTTTAATATTAAAGAAATTGTAAAAACTATTAAAAATAAAGGGAAAAAAAATGAAATTGTAGAAGTATCATGGGATGGTTGGCCTAAGAAATTTAATTCACAAATATATAAAAAAGACATAAAAGATTATCAATAATTTTTATCCATCAGAAAAAAGAAGAATGCCTAGATTTTTATACCTGTCAAGTTCTGATTCTAAGGATTTTTATCCTGACAATGAGGGTAGTAAATTTACTGTAAATCTTAACAGTGAATTTTCATTCAAAAATACCTATGAATGTTCTCTAGCAGAATTAAATTTTAATCCTAAATTTGTATTAAAACCATCGTATATATTCCTATTATGTGATTGTGTAACATCTTCACATGTTAGAGATAGTCAAAAATCTGTATTAAGAAAAATAGACTTAAGTGATGTAAATTTTCGCAAATCTTTATTGTTTAATCCATTACATTTTAAAACCTTGAACAGAAACAGATTAAATGTGTTATCTTTCACATTTGTTGATAGTGAGTTATTACCTGTAAAATTTGAAGGTGAAGTTAATTTAACCTTAATTTTAAGAAGAAAAAAATACTTGTGATGGCGGAAGGTGATATATCTAACTGGGAAGAACATTTTATAGAGATGAGTAAGAACAGAAAAAATAAGAAATTCTATAAACTAAAAAAACCAGGGCAAACACCATCTAAAATTAAGGTGATTTCACCGAGTCAACAATATGTGGAAAGAGCTGAGATGTCACGGAAAAAAGATACTCCTGCTAAGAGAAAAGCTGATGAAATTCCAAATTTCAAACAGGATTCATTACCTAGGAAAAAAGGACGAAAAGCTATAAATAGGAGTGAAGATGTAACTGTTAATTATATTTTTGACTAACTCAACAAGAACAATATTGTAATATCTCTTATATAATTAGGAAATAATAAAATTAAGATGACGGGTCATTCTGTTGGTTTAGCTTTGTTTGGTTCTAAACCTTTAGATGGAGGTATTGAAAAAGTAGAAATAGTAGAACATAGACCTACAGCACCTATTTCTAATTCTGCAGCAATTTCATTTATAATACCTCAAACAGGTATTGAATATATAGATTTTTCTCGTACTAGAATATATATGAGAGCTAAAATAGTAAGAGTAGATAGACAACCCTTAACTACAGATGATAGTGTAGCATTTTCAAATGCTCCACTTTATTCATTTTTTAAACAAACAGATGTCCAGTTACAAGAAACTGTTATTTCTAATGGTATATCAACTACATACAGTTATAAATGTATGATAGATTTATTGACTAAATATGAAGAAGATGCTAAAGAGACACATCTACAATCCTTACTTTATCATAAGGATGCAGCAGGTGAAGCAATAGAAGAATGTGATCCTAAATTAGGACGAAATTTGGGCTTGGGAACTAGATATGGTTATACTAAAGAAGGACAAGAAGTAGAAATGGAAGGAAAATTAATATCAGACTTGGCAGATCAAGATAGATATATGTTAAATAATCTAAAAACTCAAATTACTTTATATCAAAACACAGATGAATTTAGGTTAATGTCTCCTTTACCTAATACATATTCAGTAGAAATTACTGAAATAATTCTAAAAGTATGTAAAATAACAGTAAGACCTGTGATCACTATAGCTCATAATACAGCATTATCTGTAAGTGAAGCAGTTTACCCTATCAAAAAATCAGTTTGTAAAGTCTTGAGTGTTGCTGCTGGTATGAATGAATTTACAACAGATGATGTTTTTTCAGGAAAAGTTCCTACTTCTTTGAAAATAGCTTTAGTTAAAAGTACAAGTTATGTTGGGAATATTACATCTAACCCATATAATTTTGCTAATTTTAATGTCAGTGAAATTTCATTTAGTTTGAATGGAAATAGTGTACCAGCACCTGCTATAAAAACAGATTATGAACTTAATCGATATGTTTCAGCTTATTTGAGTTTATATTCATCTAATCAGTCCCATAATCAATCAAATTACATAAGTAGAATTGATTATCCTAACGGGTATGCTATTTATTGTTTTGATTTAGAAGGTCATGAAAGTGAAGATTATACAAATAGACCTAGAAATGGACTAACACGTCTTGTTATACGTTTTAAATCACCTTTACCTGAATCAGTATCTGTTATATGTTATGCTAAATATGATGCTACAATCTTAATAGATCAAGCAAGAAATGTAAGACTGGTAGATAAACCTATGTAGATAAACAAATTTATATTGTTTCAAATTATTTTATCTACATATATATTTATTTATACATATATAAGTATTACATACAAATATAAGTATTACATACATACATTTTGTAAATACATAAACATTGTCTTTAACATTTTGTACACTGTATTTCTATCTATGTAATCTATAATAAAATATCTAATACATAAAAAGAGGTGTAAAATGTTTCCTTGTACCATAAGGTACAGTATCATAATTATCAAGTACAATTCTTTTTGTATAGACTAGTCTATATCTTTTACATTCTTCCCTATTGTATATGGTGGTATTGATTTTGGACCTTGTAATTTTTCTTTTGTTTATAAATGTTTTCACTTTTGTAGTGTCATTAAGAACAATATTTTTCATCTCGTCAAAATTCAGTATTGTTTGATTTGTAAAATTTAAGGTGAAACCTCTTACTTTACAAACTTGATGCCCATTAGCAGTAACATAAGAGTAATTCTTAGGTCCTGCTGAAACAAATTCTTTGATATAACTACCTTCTTGTTCAGAAATTTCATTGGTAAGATCACCAAGATAGTTTCCCAAGGGTATATCAGGACATGTTTCGTCTTCAAGAAAAACAATAGAATCCGTGTCATAATAAATTGCTCTATGACCAACTTTGTCTAGTATTGAATACAGTTTTATTCTTGCATATGCCGTTGTGAAAATAGCAATGAAAATATTAGTTTCTAAATTTTCTTTCCCAAAGGCTGCATCTGTTTCATATTCAACTTGAATAATTTCATCTCCGATGATATGAAAGTTATTCAATTTTATTGAAGGATCATAAAGCATTTTTATGAATTCTGAGGCTTCATGACCTGTAAAATATTTAGTTTTTTTCAAATTTTGTCTCTGAGCAAATTTTCCCCAGAGACTGTTTAACATCAGTTTTGAAACTGTTCTTAATCCTGGATTTCTTTCAATATTTTCAGAATTTAAAATAATACCTTCTTTTTCAAAGTAATTGTCTATGTATTCATTTTTTTCTGATTCTGTTTCAACATCATCAGGCCAACCTGAAGAACATTGTTTTATATTTAATAATTTGTTTACATATTCAGCAAACAAACCTCCTACATGTGTTTTAGTATCATATATTTCAGATTCAGGAAAATGATAAATCTCAAATATTTTTATAATTTTATAACCTTTATTTAAGGCTAGTTCTATTTCAGGTGTGCACCAAGTACCTACAAATGATCTCTCTGAGTCAGAACATTTACAAGGACTTCTTAATTCAAGATCTGCACATTTCTGACAAAGTGAAAATTTTAATTTACCATTACTCTTAAATGGTAAAACAGGGTGATATAAATTATCAGGAGGTAAGATTCTTAATTTTGCAAGTCCGAAGTATTCTGTTATACATTTAAAGTCATATGTTATAATAATAGGATGACCTATAGGATATCGAAATAATTTGTTTATTGTAGGATATAAAGATGTAAAATCTAAATATCTTATTTTCTGATTGTTTGAAACAGTGCAAAAAAGTTTGGAAGTATCACATCTCCCTCCAAAGAATGATTCCCTTGGTTCTAAACGTCCAACAAAATAGTCATTTGAAACTAATTTTTTTACAAATTTTAGCTTAGCAGGATTTTGTTTTAAGTATTCACTGAACTCACAATCCCAAATTGATACAACTTTGTAGCCATTTTGTTGTAGCAATTGATGTTTTCTTTTAGTTAAAGCTAATTTTGTATCCATTGAACTTTCTGATTTTGAATTGGCAGTCAGTCTGTTTAATGGGTAACATTTTACACACCCATGAAATTTACATCCATCAAATTCAAAACATATTTTCTCTTTCAAGTTTTCATAATAACCATCAATTTTGAATTTTGATTTACCTATTTTAATGGTTTTTTCACCACCTTTCAAAGCATGTTGTATAGAAATACCTCTCTCCTTTTCAATACAAGCTAACCATTGTAAAGATCTAAAACTATATTGATCTTTATCATTGTAAGTTTCATTGGGTAAAAATGCAATTGGAGCTTTGATAAACTTCAAAGAGTTTTCTTTGTCTATAAAAAATTCGTTTTTAATTTCCCCATCTTTAAAAAAGAATTTTCCTCCTTTTTTGTAAATGATAGTATTCATGTATATTTTGTTTTTATACACAAAGTTTGCTTGAAATTGTTCTTTATAAAAACAAGTTCTAAATATTTTCATACATAAAGAAGCAATTGTTGTACTTTTGAAAGCATCAATACCATTCATAAACATTTTTTCACTTCCATCGTTAACACACTGACCTGTAATAGATTGAACTATGTCTCTAAATTTTAAAGTAGCTTTTCTCAAGATGTTAACATCTTCATTGCAATAATTTATCATTTCTTTCTTAAAATCAAATTCATCTGAACCCTTTATTTTATCATACCAATCAAAAAATGCTGATCTTTCCTCTGTAGACATATATTCAATCCCATATTTACTAGGTTCAGGATAAGAACCTATGTAATCTTCATTTTCTAATGTATTAAAAAAATGAGGAAAAAAGCCTTTTAAGTTTGATTTCAATCCAAATGTTTTGGGTAAATTAGCAAGTTTCATAGGCAAAAAGTTTACTGAATCTATTATTCTAATGTTCAGCCCTTTCTTAACCATAATAGACATGATTTTTGAACCATTATATGTTACAGATGGAGTGAAATTGTTGGATAAAAGATAATTCATCAAAAAATAACCGTCATAACCTTTAAGGTTATGAGCCATTACTGTAAATTGTGAATGGTTTGGTGAGAACAAAAATTTGGAAAAGTTTTCTCCACAATTTTTTCCATCAAAAATACTCTTTCTGAATCCACATTCGTTACAAGGTAATTTGATAAACTCTTTTGTTTTACTATTCAGAGAAGAACAGTTTACACACCTTGTACCGCATTTGTTACATTTTGAAGAATCTGTTACTTCAAGATCTTTACATAAATCACAAGAAGAATGAGAAATAATTAAATTTGGGGAATGTTTGATATGTCCACAAACTGAACTAGAACAATTTTTACATTTTGAACAAGATTCGCAAGGACCTAATTTTTTTATACAGTTTGGACATCTCTCTTTGAAAATAGGTTCATACCCTTTATCACATTCATAACGTTCATCTTGTCTACATTCTACATCAAAGTGTAGCATTTTCAAGCAGTTTTCTTCAATTTCAATTGCCCTAGTGTAACATAAGTGACCTTTCATTTCATACTTTTTACAAGTAGGACAGAAAAATTCACCACATTCATGTTCACTAAAATTTCTCTGCTTCAGATTGACGATTGTTTTGCAAATGTTACAAAAATAGTTATTTTTACAACAACTTAATGTAACATGTTTTGCATAGCAAGACTTTGAGCGAACCTTTTGATTACATTTGTCACAATCAAAATTAGTTTCAATCTTGCAGTTTTGACGGTTACACATAGAACAACATGTATCACAAATGTGACTTTTTGGGTTTGTATACGGAACAAGACACTCATAGCAAAAATATGATTCACTGAAAAAACCACTTATTTTGGTTATGGAATCAAAATGGTTTTTTGAATGAAGTAAAAATATTTTTAACGTATTTTTACGAGCAGGTGTTATGAATTTGCATTGGTGGTCCATACTCATAACTATAATATTGACATTGAAAGCTTTCTCATATTTTTCAATATCTTCAAGATTTCCATCACGAGTTACATCTACCCCAGCTATTTTAGCCATTGCTAAAGCAAGATTTTTTTGAAAAATATTTTCAACTCTGACACCTGATTTAAGAATTCTTTCTTTCTTTAAAAGTTCTTTGTAAGAAAATTCTGAAATTCTTTTGAATTTTGTAATCAATTCTATGTTAGTTTTTTTAGAATTTGTATCTACTCTTTCAGAAGAAATAAGTTTCAACCAATCTGCTTGAGAAATTTTCATAGCTTTAGCCCATGAAACTACAAAGGCTCGGTGTAAACAAAGATTATCTTTGTTTGTAATCTGTGTTACCATTCTCTTTTTTGAAAGTGAATCTAAATCAGTAACAATACTTTTACCAGATCCCGAAACTTGTTTTATCATACCAACAGAAACATTGAATGAATGATCTATTGAAATGTTTTTGTGACTTTGAAGAACATTTTCAATTCTTAATAAGACCTCTTTACCAGTAAGAGTTTTCAAAGGTTGAAGAGGTATTACAATATCATTATCTAAAACAGAATGACTTATCAGAATTCTGCCCAAATCTTCATCAGACAGACTACCTTTAGTGTCATTGATAACATCTTCAAATAATATCTCCAAATTATCTAATATGTCAATCAGTTTTTTGTTTGACCATTCATTTCTAAATTTAACATTGTAAACATAATTTTTTACCATGTTTTTGTATGTTTCAATTTTAATACGCTCCACTAGGTAAGACCTTTTGTATTCTTTCTCACTTGTAAATCCAGCCAGTGTATGTTTACTTGTTCTACGTTTTTTCTTTTTCATTTGTTTAGGATCCGGATATATTCTCTCAACACGTCCATTTTCATATCGAACCTAATAGAAAAATTTTTAAAAATTGTAAAATATGAAAAAATATCCAAATTAAAAATTTATTATATTATCCAAAATATAATATAATATACCTCTTGAATAGCAGTTTTCTGTCTTTTTGGACTATTTTCAGAGCTGGAATCAGATGTTGTTTCTTTAACGTACTTCAGTTTAATTGATGTCCCCTTTGTCTTCTTTTTTCGGAATATTTTTTTTCTGATTTCAAAATCGTCAGATGAACTCGATTCCTATGATAATATAATATAATGGTGAGAATTCTTTTAAAATAAAAGAAATCTATCTTAATTATATTATCTTATTTATATTATCTTACATTTCTTTTCCTTTTTTCAAATTTGGCTCTTTTTGAAATGGGATGTTCATCCAATGATTCAATATGCATCTGAAAATATATTAAATGATTATAATATTTATCATAAATTAATCTTATGATTTATTTTTTTCATCTTTAAATTAAAAGATATACTAACCCGAGGACTTCTTCTTAATAGTCCAGATTGTGGTGAACTATCAGTTGAAGATGCACTACCTATTTGATAATGACGGTATTTGTTTTTTCCTTTAGACTTAGATCTTTCGACCAATTTTCTTTCCTGAAGAATATTTAAATAAATCATTTTTATTTTTGATTAAATTATTAAATATTTAGTTTGTTTTATTTTTTCATGTGTGTTTTTAACAATAAAATAATATGTTAATGTATATTACCTTGCTCTTAATCTGATCCAGTCGACGTTTTGTCTGTCCTCTTCTACTTGTTGAAGGAACAGGTGTATTATCTAAATTTGTATCCTCACTGGAAGCTTCACTTGTAGGTGTCTTAAATAAAAAAATACTTAGATTTGTTAATTTGGCTCAAACACATTCTGTACTCCTTTACAATTGAAGTATGCTACATATGTATTATAGTAACTCTTATATAGTAAAATATAATATGGTGTGTAATAATATCAATAGCCATGGACATATTGTTTTTGTATCATTTAGATAATCTGATACAATAAGAATCTTGAAAAAATTATCAGAATACATAAAAATATATGGACAAGCATAATTACACCGTAAAAATCAATAAACTGAACATTTGATAGATCTACGGACGCGATATTAAATTAGATAACAGTTCTAATGATTGAGTGAGTCGGTAGATGTCGCCACTTTCGCGGCAGATTTGAATTGGTATATATACCTATACTGCTATGTCACTATATTCTATGGTGTGTAATCGTATCGATAGCTATGGTGAAATTATTTATGAATCGAACAGATACATCGGGTGGATATAGGATTGTGCAAAAAATATCAGAATACATAAAAATATATGGACAAGCATAATAACACCGTAAAAATCACTAAATTGTACATTTGATAGATCTACGGACGCGATATCAAAGTAGATACCAGTTCTAATGATTGAGTGAGTCGGTAGATGTCGCCACTTTCGCAGTTGAATTGAATTAGTATATATAATTATACTGCTATGTTATTATATTCTATGGTGTGTAACCGTATCGATAGCTATGGTGAAATTATTTATGAATCGAACAGATACATCGGGTGGATATAGGATTGTGCAAAAATTATCAGAATACATAAAAATATATATACAAGCATAATTGCACCGTAAAAATCAATAAACTGTACATTTGATAGATCTACGGACGCGATATTGAATTAGATGACTTGTCAAATGATTAAGCTAGTCGGTAGATGTCGCCACTTTCGCGGTAGATTTGAATTAGTATATATACTTATACTGCTATGTCACTATGTTCTATGGTGTGTAATCGTATCAATAGCTACGGTGAAATTATTTATGAATCAAACAGACACATCGGGTGAATATAGGATTGTGTAAAAATTATCAGAATACATAAAAATCTATGAACAAGCATGATTGCACCGTAAAAATCAATAAACTGTACATTTGATAGATCTACGGACGCGATATCGAATTAGATGACTTGTCAAATGATTAAGCTAGTCGGTAGATGTCGCCACTAAGTACGATATGACTACGCTTAAATAAGATTACCACACCATATCATATTTATTCCTAACATTTCTAGACCATCATATGAATATATTTATTTTTAAATAAAAGCAAAATATTGACAAAATACAGTACCTCTTCTAAGATTTTGAAAGCTTCCAGTTTTTTATCTATATACACATCCTTGCTAATTTTCCATCTTTGCTTGAATTGATTTACTTCGTTCACATTTGTAATAAAACCATCGTGAATACTTGCATCAAATAAGGTTCGTAACAACTTTTTTCGAGTCATCTTTCATTCATAAAGGTACGAAGTGTTAAACAAGTTAGTGTAATATAATCTTAGTAATTTATTTTCGTATACCATGATCCTTTACCACAAGAGACGGATCCACTAGGATTAGGTGTCCTTTCAGATAAAGCGAATGTATTACCCCGCAAGGGAAATAAATGTTATGGATCCGCCCCGTAATTAGATAACATAAACATCACATGACCAAATGTAAAGGCTGTGATTGGTTATAGTACATCAACTGTAGTACTATACAAGCACATGTTCAATCAGCGTGCCTAGGAGAGGTGCACTTCACACTAGATTCAACTTTGACACGTTCAGGACGTAAATCTAAAGATCTCGTGAAAGATTCGAGGACTTACATCATGAAGGTATGTATTACTTTAAGTGTTTAAGGAAGCAGAATCACTTGACATCTCTTAATTATTGAAAGTTACTGATTTAACGTGAACTATCCATTGATATAGCACTATGCAACAATTTTGAATATTTCAGCTAGTATACGCGTGTGATTCAAATGACATTTTATGATGTAACATTAGCATAATATTTCACTTGACATTATTTGGATATAAATTAAACACAATAATTGGCTTCATTTTTCTGTTTTAAACCAGTTATCCTTCACAAATGTATTTAACAATGCAATTTAAATACAATATCAATCTAATATATCTCTATGTTCTTATTTCAGCTAAGACTACTTGTTCTTTTTCTTGTCCTAACACTGGAGAAGGATAGTGTTAAAGCTGCCAGGTGTAACACCTTACGAGGATGTCATTGCCCGACTTATGACTCGTTATTGTGTCCAGGCATAGGATACATAGATGCTAGATCACTAGCGCGTGTCGTCAACCCGAATTTGATCAAAACAATTGATGTACGAGGACGTTCTCTTTCTGGATATTTCGTCGACGATATTGAGGAACTGTTTCCGAACCTTTCATCTCTTTTAATTATAGATTGTGAATGTACAGAATACATTTATCAATCTGTTCTTAAAACATATCACTTTGCGTTGAGACACAGTTGCTACAGATCTACCACTATCAGAGAAGAGAAGACTGAGAAAGAAGAGAAAAGCACTACAACTGTAGAAACCAGAACGACAATCACCACGGTAGAGACAACTACAGAACCTACTTCTACAGAAAGCTACACGGCAAGGACAAGCACATTTCCGACTAGATTCACTACCAAAAAGACTTTTCCTCCGGGTGGTAGAACAACAAGAAGGAACAGGACACCTACAACACCTACGTCAAGATCTACAACAGAACCTACCGTTACATCAACTTCTGCTACATCTAGTGAGAAAACATCAACCCAAGCACCTGAGAGCCGTTCAACTCCGATATCTGTAAGTTCATCTTTTGAGAAAGTCCCTTCATCAAGCTTGACAGATGTCACGTCTTCATCTCCTAAACATGTATCCGAGGAATCTAAATCTACCCGTGTAATTATTAAGACAGAACCTACTGACTCCACACATGTAACTGTCAAAACTGAGAGTATTAAAACGGAACCTTTTAACACTCATCAGACTGTTAAGACTGAACCTTCATCTAGTAGTGAGAATAAAGTCACTAACCTTAAGTCTCAAACAACGATGACTCCTATATCAATCTTAACAACGGCATCATTTGTTAATACGGACACACCGACACCTACGTTTGAGCAAACTCCATCCCCGAGAACTCCCATTCGTGAATCTGAAGTTTCCAAAGAACTAGATATAAAATCGGTAATACTCATTTGTGTTGCGATCATCCTCTCATTTGTGGTACTGATATTGTCTTTACGTTATTATATTTTGAAGAACTACCCTGCAAGTGTGTACGCTAGATACTGTAGATTTCGGCAAAGATTAAGAAATAGTGATGAAAATCTCGAAAATGTGGACTCGCTGTACCGCGGTAGCTCTCAAAGTATTTTCAACGTAAATGCTTTAAATTTACCTGATTACGTTAGAGGATTAGATCACAACATGCGTGAAGAACCGAACAGTTCTTGGGAATCATACGAAATGTCCAATATGAACACACCTAACAACCTCACGGAAGCTGTAACATTGAACACTGGCACATTCAATACACAAAGAACCGAAGGAGGCACACCCCTGAGAGGAGCTGAAGGAGGCTGGGATATTGATAACTTCATCAATCAAACTCCACATTTCGATGACGTAAATCTACACATGAATAATGAAATGATTATTTGTGCTTATTGCGAAGGTAAACATCTAAGACTAGCCAACTGTCCACGTAAACGAGTCGACAAATACCTGAAGGAAAAGTGTAGCAACCTCACACAACGAATAAACAAGAAAGATGATGACCTAGGAGCTGTCAAGTACGATAACAGGAGCAAAACAGTGGATTTAGATGATACGGTGAGGAATATTTTAATTATTAAGTAATTTAAGACTGCTTAATTAAATTAAAATTACTTTTAACTTGAAGACTGTTAAAACAACTTATGTTTTTCTCTTCACAGGTTTCATCTACAGTGAGTGACTACGAATCTGTACAGAATTCAGAACGAAATATACCGGAACCGTCTAAACGTGAAAGTATCGGAGCGAGACTCAAGATACGGAAGAAGAAAAAGCCGAATTAGACGTGAGTTTATATGACAGCTTTTTATTTCATTTAAAATATGTAACAACGTTTATACAATACATGTAAATGAGTGCATTTAAATTCAATATGTTGTAGCGTTCAATTGTATCATCCTAGCGAATCATATAAACATAGCAATTTCAAATGGAATAATTAATTATCATGACGTTTTAGTTACTGTCTTTTTAAACGTCAGAATTAGCACGTTATTTAGTGCTTACACACCCGCTACATGTGTCTGATAAATAATTACCATGTAGATCAGAACATGTGACAGAACCTGCCAAGCGTGGTACCAACTTTTTGAAATGAGTACACATGAACTTATCCCATATCTCTTTCTCGGCAGCGTTTAGAGTAATCCCTTTCCCAGCGTTACCCCTGTCATCGAAATGGCGAAAATTTACGCATACATATGGATGTTTCACCTCGACTCTAAAATTTCTCCCCAATTCCAACCGTTTACGCCACGATTCATTATTCCTACAAATCTGAAGAGCTATGGTGAAAGCAAAGTTAGATCTGAGAAATAGCAAAAACTGATGTTCGCTCAAAGATACCCTTTTTAGTCCAACGAGATCGCGGATGTCATATATACAACAGCTCAACATGTCAGTGGTTGATATATTCTCGATTTTAGCTCTCTTGTAAGTCCCCAAACTAACAAGTATTACATTTTTGAATACCTTATAACCTAAAGTTACAGGTATATCTCTACCTGTCTCAGGCTGGAACTCCTCTAAACCATATTTAATAGCCAGCTCTTTCTCACTTAGCTCAATAGGCATATCGCCATCCAAAGGATTTTTCTTCTTACGATTCACTCTCTTTTTAGGCCCGATCGACTGTACGGAAGAAGAGCTGCTGACAACCTTTTTGAGATGTCCTGCTTCAGAAGTACCTTCACCAAGATCTTCATCAAGCTCAACTTCATCCTAAAGGAGGTTTTAATTGAGAGCGTTAGCTTTATTTCATAACGAATTAATGTAAAATTTGATACTGAATGCACAACTAACAATGTATATCCAAAATTAACTTACAGGATTGATGAGTTTTTTCTTGGCAACCTGTCTAGTTTTAAGACGTTTTTTAGGTTCATTCGACTCCGCGTCAGAGACATCGCTCACTTCTAAAACATTTTCATTTTTCTGCTTGCTTTTTCTTTTAACGTCAGGATTATCTTGCAAGTTTGTCACAGTTTCAGGTGCTTTACGAGGACGTCCACGTCTCTTAGGCTTCGACTTTTCGGATATCTCTTCATCAAGAACCATAGTTTCCCCATCTGAATCAGGAATTTCCTCCTGCTGTAGCATCATTTTCTGACTCTGTAACGATTCATATATTTTAATTAATGTCAATTTAATTCATGATTAATTAACCTTGTAGATAATTGATTTTATATTTACCACTTCTCCTACACTAGAACCATCCAGGAAATAGTCAACTTCACGATCATATCTTTTTTCAATACCATCCTTAAGCTTCAAATTTTCCAAAGCCCTTGCAGTCTGTTTAGATGGAGACACCGGTTCAACATCGTTGACGAACTTAGCCGACTTTTTCTTCATTTGTTTTTTCTTTATCTTAACGATCTCCTCATACTCTTCATCCGATACCTCACTTGTAGAATCTTTCTTCATTCTGCTTTTGATTTTCGTCAGTGTTTTTTTTGGTTGTTTCTCAATATTGTCTGAGGTATTCATATCGCTGTCACCCGACAGAAATTCTTCACTATCTGTCTGCAAAAGAGAATATGTATGTTGAAAATGTAATCTGACTTGTCGGATTTAATTAGTAGCATTATCTACGTTATATATTATCGGACACAGGGTTTTTGCTAGGTATAACACTATTTAATGTATTAATTATACAACATGATGAGTTATTGATACCTAAGTATTCATATTTTTAAATATATGCATGTGAATTACGGTATTACTTATACACGGGTATCAATATTTTGAATATACGTGAATTACATCATGACATATGAATAATTTTATCAATGTCAAATAGTAAGTATATGTTCTGTAACGCGTATAATAAGTTTACAATACAGGTATTGTGATTACAGATGCTGTTAACCAAACTTATATACATATCAGTTACGAGGTAGACAGAATGTGTTACTTTATTATAGATTACAGGTATTGTGAAAACAGATGCTGTAATTTATAATATACATGTGATTGAGATCTAAGTAGAAGGATCCCACTAGTATGTTAGTGTATTAGATGTAAAGTACTGTATCCCAGATTTAATAGTTACTTACCTCATAATGATTTTTTTCTTGTGATTCCATGTCTAGAAACTGCATTGCTTCGTCCGAGATTTTCTTAGAACGTGCTTGCCGTCTTGTAGTCATTTTCACAACTTGTATGTTATAACGTTGTCAATTAGTTAGTTATAAACTGAGGCCCGTCCACTCTGATGAATAGAAAGGTACTGATTCATAGATTTACTCGAATTTATATAGATTTATCCTAATCGTGTGACACGTTTATCAAAATTATCTTTCAGATACTCTACAAATAGAACCGTTAGGGTGTAGTTAGTTGTCACATGATTTCACTGTTTATCACGGATTAACTTGAAACCACTTTAGAAATGTATCAGTTAGGGCGTATTTACCGCTTAATTAACATGCTTTATAGTTAATATCATTATCCTGTAGTGTATGTGTGTGTTGAATCAATAAAGAGTTTCCATTCAAATCGGTAGTTGTCACAGATGTCGTATATTGAAAATCTCCTCTTAGAAATTACATAATACATCCTGACATGTGAAACTGATCTAGCACGCTTCCTTTGATAAACCATACCAGTAGCTCTTAATTGTACGATAAGCAGAAAATCTGAGAGTTATACTACATGTTACATATCAAAGAAGTGTGAACAGTGAGCAACTGATAAACAGACCATACAATGTGATCAAGCACTTATTGCATAATTTCCTCAGGAAAAGTTAAGTAATAATGTCTGTAGGTCGCAAACTGAGTACAAGGTCGCTCAGATAAATTCAGTTAACGATTGTTAAATAACAAATTCAATTTCATAAATAACTCTTGAATTAGTTAAAAAATACCTCACGAATAATCATCTCTAATTTAAAGTCAAAATAATACATGTACATAATTAATAAAATATGATTTTATATTTATAGCATTAACGGGTCTCATAAACACACTACCGAGAAACGCACGCTATATAATGAACATACACTTTTGAGAAGCGTGCGCTTCTATAATGCTCATATAATATATACATGTATGTACATGTAGTAAATATAAATTTACATGTATAGCTTTGGTGGTGTTTTTTTAGACATGTATAATATACCTATGAAAACAGAGAAATTAATCAGGGTGGAATAAAATATTAATTGATCAGTCGGCTATTACTTATCTACATAACAAAGCGCACAGACTAGAAGCGCGCACATTCTCTAATTAAGCAGCGCGCGCATGCTTTCTAGTTAAGCAGCGCGCACGCTCTCTAATTAATCAGCGCGCACGCTCTCTAATTAATCAGGGCGCACGCTCTTTAATTAATCAGCGCGCTTCGGAGAGAATTGTTAATTTGCAAGTATAATGAATAACGTGTTTTAAGCTAAGCTTTGAGCTGAGTACACTTAGACTGTATGTGTACGTTTCTGAAAAGGTCGAAGAAAGAATTTAGATGGGATATTAAGAACATTGCAAATGGCTAATGCTAATAATTCGACTGATATAATTGTGATTGATGACATGATGGATACTACACAAGATAACCTAAAACCTTTGTGTGACTGGAATAAGTTTTTCCTTAAACTGTGGAAATATAATCCAGGTGATACATGTCATAAGAACGAATGGATGTCTTCTATTTTCAAGATGTAAGTACATTTTTGATATGTTGATAAGTTTTTGTTAATGCGTTAACATAAGGTGTGTAATATTATAACCGTATAACGTTAAATACATAATAGTTATAAGTATAATAATGCTAAAATGTGTATATAATGGATTATATGATTAACTATGTTGTATAAAATGCAAAACAAATGAATGGCAATTTTAATAATATTTATTAATTCACGATTACAGTACACATGAAGATACAGACACAGAATCAAGAACTCTCAAGCTCTGGTTCTACAGCTTCAATGGGAAGTTCATCACAGGTGAACAGAAAACAAGACCTGCTGTCCACTTTCCACCCATCTACTTTAACCATGACCGAAAAATTACCGAGAAGGAAGGAAAAGAAAACTGTCCGGATGAACTATTCACATATAACGGGAAGTCTGTAAAAATACTATATCTTACAGAAGATTATCAATCACATGAATATACAGATGTTGATATACTTTCAATGATCATTGTTAAATTACTGCAAAAGAGAATCTTTGATGATACAAAGGGTAACTGTATGATATGTCGCGAGACTAAATTTAACATCTGTCACCCCCATCACACACGTCACCCTGAAACATATCTTTGCCCTATCAATTGGAAAGTTACAGTGATACAAAAATTGGATGTTATATTTAAACAAATTTTTGTTCATGAAAAAGGAACAGAGATTTACAAATGTATCGGTAACAATGTCAATTTGTTATGTAGAGATGTGAATCTTTTTTCTATCATAGATTTTATGATTGAACACTTCTTCAAAATGCGTTACTCTTCTTATGAGGACGAATGGAAAGGATTAACGACATGTATTATTACAACTAATGGTGTTCCTCTCCCTTTCAGGGATGTCGTAACTATATGAGTGTTGAAGGATATCGTATGCATATATGTGAATGACCTATCATACATGTAATATTTCATCAAATTGATACAAAATAAAGAGTTCATCACGAATTAACTCTCAATAAATAAGTGTCTTATCTTATATTATTCCTACATATCATGTATATGATGTAAAGATTAATCTCAAATACCTACCGATGATATTAGTTTGATACGTCTTAATATGTGTTAGTTCACGTCAGATGTGTGACATAGCGAGACATAAATAACGATGCGAAAATCATATGAGAACATTGTGCATTTACTGTATTTACTTGATGAGAGAGATGTAATTAAGAACAACATGGTCAGAGTTAATAGAATGTTGGTAACTTACATTAACGAGATATTAAATATCAAACCAGAAATGTTTCAATGCGAACAGTCTATCGCTAAGGTTAATATGTTGCAAATATGTATAACTGAAAGAAATGATATTGTAAAATGTCTCGCTGACGTGAACTATAAAATAAATCAATTTATATAAAAATAAACATAAGAAAAATTAAAATAAAATGTATTACTTACTATTGACTACATGTATAACATCCTCCCTATTAAAAATAAATATACTATTAATTATAGTAGTAACCTCCATATGCTACATGTATAACGTCCTCTATATACTTTACTCCCATTACCTACATGTATAAGGTCCTCTATAAAGTAGTAACTCCATATGTTACATGTATAACGTCCTCTACACATCCTCCTCGTCCTCTACAGTAGTATCATAACTACTTACAATGGAAAATCCAAATTGAGAACATATGTCAGATGGGTGTTTGATAGAACGGCATTGTACAGACGGTCTACTGTATGTTAGCAATGATCTATATCTATATGCATACATCTCTCAGTGTGACTATAATTGTGATTCATCATCAGATTTTCTGCACCAAAGTCACGATCTGTGTGTTTATAAAATACAATGTTACCGTTATACTCCTGATATTGAAAATATGTTTATTATTTTGATTAATCCACAGATCCTCTGGCGAGTCTCGTTCCATGGAAATTACAAACCACTGTGGATGGTACTTCTTCTGTATTGCCGACTGATGGTGTGCCGTCAAATGTGTCACATGGATTCCGTGGATATAATTCATCTTTATTGCTGACCGTCGCACTACTAATTAGCTATTGGTCATTAGGCAATCCTATAAGTCACATGTTAATTATCAGGCATGCGCTAAGTGCGTATGAGTTGCGCGTCAATCAACTGTAATGGTGTGTTAAGACAATGAGTAAGCAGTGACAAGTGTTAAACACATGTAAACTATTCATGACGACCAATATCAGTCTCTTACATTAAACATGTCAATATATAATTCGATACTTGAGCTCTGTAATTTCATTGAACTGATGTTTAACTTTGACCATACATTTACGAATGTAAATT